>PGFW01052124.1:0-13321 GCA_003123925.1 Haematobia irritans | reverse complement strand
GAGGTTTGCGGAGACAATTGTGGTAAATTGCTAACGTGTAAGAAACCCGACACCCAAAAAATGGGTAGATGTTTGAGACAAAGCATGTGTTACGAATTAAAATGTTGGAACAAGCAATTTTCTAGTCGAGAGACAAAATCTGTTGACGAAAATTGTTCCTATAGAAAATAGACAATTGTGAACAAAATTCTTCTCAGATAGACCATAGAAAGGGTCGGAGTGTTGAAAAATTTTGTCATAGAAAATAAATATGTGGACAAAGGAGGTTATCGCTTAGATAGAAAGGAACTGAGGACATGTGATTGACCACAAATAAAATTCTGTCGTGATAGAAACTACGGGCTAGAAAGAAGATGAGTCTTGTGAGCGGCAGAAATTTGTCGTATATGAGAACTAAAGATTGTCTGACAAAAATTTTTACTATAGGAAATAAAAATTTTGTGACAAAATTTCTTAGTAAAAATAAAAATTTTAGAAAAATTTTCTATAGAAATAAAATTTTGACAAAATTTTATATATAAATAAAATTTTTGACAAAATTTCTATAGAATAAAATTTTGACAAAATTTTCTTAGAAATAGAAAATAAATTTTGACAAAATTTTCTATAGAAATAAAATTTTGACACTGCAAAATTTTCTATAGAAATAAATTTTGACAAAATTTTTAGACAATGAAGTAGAAATAATATTTTTGAACTAGCAAATTTTCTATAGAAATAAAAAGAACAAAAATTTTGGCACAAAATTTTGGTTGACAAAATTTTCTTTACTATAGAAATAAAATTTTGACAAAAATTTACTACAGAAGATTTTTTGTTTGGTGATTTTTTGGTAGAATTTTCTCTAAATTGTGGCTCGAGTGGAACCTGTGACCGTCACACGAGTGGAGTATTCTAGAGTGCGTTATAGCATAATTTTCATTGACAACTTTGAAAATGGAAGGACCATCAACAGCTACTGTTACATAGGTGGACCACTTATGAGAAAAAACAGCTTAAAACGATTGGATTTGATAAAAAAGAAATCCCTACTGGAAATAGATCAATTCTATGACTAATCGCTGGTGTGTATGGACCAGTCCCAATTCTGGTCGAAACGCATGGAATGAACAGGTCGCTTGTCATTCGACGGGGGAAATTTACAGTTCAGGACCTCGAATTGGCTCAATTCCAAAGGACACGTCCGTGATGACAGTTTAGTAGGCAAGGGGTCATATGCAGGGCGTCTTAACAAAAGTATGCGCATTCGATTGCATCATGATGAAAAATTCCATGAATTAGCTTTCAATTGCTTTTGTATGGCACTCCAGGTTTGCCTCATTTTAAGATCCTATAGTTTAAAAACTATCGATCAGCAAGCAGTTGTTCAAAAAATTCTAGTAAAGCGGCTATTTATATATTTATGCCTCCATGTAGTTGCATGAGGAAGAGAGACTATTTCCCAGCCAGCATTTTAATTATTTCTTGAACGATTTAACAAAATAGATACCATTCAACAAAAATTCACCTTAACATCGTGGCTAATCTTTTGCTAAAAAGAAGTCTTCTACCATATCGCTTAAAATATTCTTCAAGAATTTTCGGAAAAATTATGAAACAAAACTATACTTACGTTAAGGGAATATTATGGCGGCATTATGTAAACCAGATATAGGCATGCCCATATGTGGTGCTCCATCATTCCTTGTGGTGGCCATAAGAAAATTGCGCCCAATGGAACGGCATGGGTCATTAAGGGCGGTGGTCCACAGCTGGTAAGGCGGGGGACCTGGTGGCGTTGTGTTAGTGTCAATATGAACAAGTGGGAGGATTTCCTGGTGGCCATAATTTTGCAGCACGCCGGTGGCAAATAATACCCGCATTGCCGACTCTTTTGAATTTCTCTTTAAAAATTCTTTAGTGCTTGTTTCGTTTTTCTTTCATCCAAGGATGGCATGGTGTTTCGCGCATCCGAACATACCACCCTCGCTCTAAAAGCATCGAAATCGGTAAAGATTCATGAACCAATTTACTCCATGGTATATAAGGTTAGGCACCTAATTCCAATCCCAAAAGTCTTTCGGCATTCCTTACTCTTGACACCGTTTGCCAAGCAAGCCCATAAATGGTTGTATAGCTCGTCGCTTGTAGTTTATGATTTTTTTATAGCGCTTGCATCGCTTTGTGGAGCATCTGCCGGCCGGATTCAATAACAATAAATGCACTAACCACGTTGCAAGCAATTTGGATCAGATGCTTAGCAATATCACCATATTCACGAATGTATCAGATAGTTTTCCTGATATACAAGTTTTGGAAGGTGACCAACCCCTAGGGTTGTACTGCAAATATAAATTGCCAAAAAAAAATAAGAAATTGGGAAATTAAAATATTGTTATAATGGAGTTATATTCAAAAGGTAAAAATAATTCATGGATATGGACGCGTGCAGTTGTTCAAGCAGTTGCTTTAACTAACCCTAACTCAAATTAATGTAACCTTATACAATTGATATAAACATATAATAAAGTAGCGTCCTGCTTGATAGGAGAGAAGTTCGCGGACAAAAAAACAACCGGCGAGAACAAGAGTTTAACCAACATACATAGGCTAAGGGTGTGTCCACAACTACGCCAAATGATTGTCAAACATTTCGAAATACCTGGAAAATATTCCTATCGTGATATTTTGTATCTAATATGAGCTAGGGTATGGTCATACTAGGCAATATTTGACAGAAATCTTCACATTTCAATACCAACATAATATTTCTAGCTATATTGGTTCTAAAAGCATGACGAAACGGAGTAATTTTGGCAAAAAAACGGTATCCATATATTTTCAAAAAATGGCACTGAAAAAAATTTTAAGCACCCATTTTTCGGACAAGATATTTAGCTTGGTCGCGAATAAATAAAAAATAAGTTTGTGTAGTGTGACCCATGCTTTTTTATGTCCAGATTTTTGCTAAAATTTTTGCCCAAGTATAATGCGTACCGGAAGACAAGTGGTATTTACAGATAAAACCTAGAAAACAAGCATATATTCTTTAGCGATCAATCATGTTTCGAAGAAGCTAGTGTAGAAAATTGCCACAAATGCTCCTGAGAGCAGAAAAAAATTTAATAGATTTTTGTTTTACAGTGTACGATACTTTGTTTCTAGGGGCAATTGCCATAAGGTTAGTCTAAGGTACGGCAATGCTAAAATGATTACGAAACATTTTATATGTTTTGATGCCCAGTGATTGTCTTTTCTATTCAAAAAAAAGTCTTTCGCAAGAAAAGTTACAGAGATTTTGGCTTAGAAATCTTAAATTTAATATCTCGATGATACAAACACGAAAAAAAAATCTGTTTTGATTCAATGCACGCAATTTAATTTTCCAAATGAATTTATGTATTTATTTAAACTTATAATAAATATAAGAATAATAGAGAAATTATGCTAGCAGTTAGCAACTATAGGCTATCAGAAATGTATTTGTTCAATTTAAAAAATTAATTGTCCAATTAAAAAATATTGATGTAACGTTTTGTGCACATAAATAAAAAAACTTCACGAAAATTTTTGCCAATTAAAATTTTAAATTGAGTTTTAAAAAAACGTTCAATTGAAAATTTAATTAATACAATACAATTTTTTAATTGAAACAAAAATTAATAGTATCAATTAATTTTTTAATTGATACTATCATTGCTGGGAATGTAAACATTTAAAAAATTAATTGGGCCCAATTCATTTCGTGAATGAAATGCAGAAAAAAAAATATTTTTTGTGGTGTGTGTTTGATTTTTAAATTTTTAAATTTTTCTGTGAAAGGAGGAAATAAAAAAATAACATTTCAGTTTTAGAAGGTAGCTTATGGACATATGGCAGCAAATATAAAAGTCGACAAACTAGTCCTCCTTCGTTTAAAATATTCCTGACCAAACAAGAAGCGATGTTGAAAACAATTTTTCCGGTGAAAGTTATGCCTATTATGTATTAAGATATTTTCTAGGTTTAGTAACGTAATTTGAAGTTAATTGAGGTTAGGAATGGCAATGCTCTTGAAATCGAAAATTTAGTGTAAAAGATATTTTTGTCAAGAAAAGTCGAAGGAATTAAACTTTTTGTATTTTTCAAATTCCCATCTGCAGCAACGAGTTAGGAAAATCGAATAAATTGAATTTTCATGTCGGCCATAAAATAGATGATCAAAATCGATTAATCGACTTTAAGATGAAACACATCGAAAAGGTCGAATTTGGGGAGAATGGAACAATTTATAACTGACAACTGCATGCAAAAAGTGCAATAAGAAGGTATTTTCAATAATGCACAAAAAGGCGAAAGAGACAATTTTCAAATTTGGAAGTCGAAAAATAAGAAATTAATTTCAAATTTATAGAGAAATGATGTTTCAAAATGTTTGGAAAAAATTGACCCTAGTCCACACAGTTTTTGATATGCTCATTAAAATCCCTATCCAAGAAGCCAAATGTTTTTTCCAAATTAAAAAAGAAAATCATCAGGTAGGCAAGTGAAACTTTTAAGAAAATGAGGGCGGTAGAGTACATAGCCAAGCAGTAGCGCTGAGGAATTTCCAAAAGTTGGCACAAAAATTGTCAGTTTGCGAATAAATGTGGCAACACTATTTTTTCATTGAAATTAATCCTCATTTCATCGAAAACAAAAGTTTACCGGCTATTTAAAATTTGCCGAAAGAACTAAAGCACTAAAAATCATTCATTCGAAAAAAAGTGGCACAGTTAACAAAATAATAGTGGCAAAATAACAAAAATATGGTGAAGAGATTTTTCACAAAATGCCAGCTTAGGGGGCACTAATGCCAACAGCTTGAAAAAAATTGGTACATGGTTAAATGGTTTCGCTGACATAATTTTTTTTTTTTTTTTTGATTAAGTCTTCGAACGCAAAAAGTTTTTCAGGCGGTGGGATTAATCTCCATCTCAAGTAATGCTGCGTGACAGATTTCTGAGGGGTTTCAAAAGCTTCTCTAAGTGGTTTCACAGGCAATGTGGAAGCGGCCGTTCGGACTCGCTATAAAAGGAGGTTCCCTTGTTCATCTGAGCTTAACATGGAAATCGGGCAGCACGTCAAGTGATAAGAGAGTAAGTTCACACATGTGGTATCAGCAATGGACATCAAATAGTCTAAGTGAGCCTGAGTACAGTCGGGCTGCCAATCTAACCTACCTAAACCTTCGATGCATGAAATTTCTATCCAAATATCGGCTGGAACACAGATAATATCTGAGGTGTTTCAAATCTTCTCTAAGTGGTTTTGGCAGCTGTTGAGAATAACCATAAAAGGCGGACATAAGAGATTAGAGTATATAAAAATTGAGCGTTTAATGGTACTTACCTCCCTAATATTTCCAAAAGCGATTACGACGAAAGTTTCAACTCAAAATTGGACGAGAGGATGAAAAACCAAATATCCACTCGATAGTAAATGGATGGACTTTGGTTTTAAGTTTTTGATGGGTTCTGAAATACATCTTAACCATTTTCCTGGGAATTGCAAACTTATAAAGAAACTTCTCATGAGGCAACTACAGGAATCTCATATTTATATATTTCCTGGGATTACGCCGAAATAATCTACTCTCTTGTGAATAAGAATTGGAAAACAAACTACACAATCTAATCACCTAGTAAGTTTGTACATTATAAATGACCATTGAAGTAGTAATAACTCGGTGCTCACCGGATTCGGAATCTGCATATAGCTGAATCCCGAACGAACTGTGCGCTATGTATGAAGCCTTTTTTGGGGAAGTTTGAGAATTACTTCATAAATTTTGCTCAGATTACTCAAAGAAAATTTTGGGAAATTTGGGCGTTCTAGGCGGACGAGGCTTGGTATAGTGGCTGCACTAATTTTGTACAGACACAGCTTCTAGCTTTCGGGTTCCTAAGTAAATAGTAGTCTTTGTGTCGTTCCAAATGGAACTAGTTTCCAAATGAACTGTCACCAAATGGAACGATGGCGGTAGCTAGTTCTGGGCCCACTTTTCGTTCCTATAGTTCCAGTACACAATTAAAAATTTGTGTTCTGGTTCAATTAGAAATTAAATTGATCCATTTAATTTTTAATTGAAATGTCTTCAGAATCACAGAAATGATAAGTAATCAATTAAAAATTAAATTGATCCAATCTAAGAAAAAATAATTAATAACTATTAAATTTGTGTGATTGGATTTTTATTTCAATTAAAAAAAAATTTTTCTGATTCAATTAAAATTTTTAAATAGAATATTTTTAAAACTCAAATTGAGATTTTAAAATTGAACAAAATGTGTTCGTGAAATTGGAGATTTTAATTGAAAAATTGTTTCGTGCAAATTTTTTTCTGATGTAGGTTCTTTTCGCTTATTAAAAAATATATCGAATACAGGAATATTAAATAACAACCTTGTTATATTTGCTTCAGCATCAACGTGCTTTTTGCTTCTTCCGCACTACTTTGCATGTGAAAGAGAGGACAACAGTTGAATGATTGAAATTTATTATTCAAGAGGAACTAAATGAAACGGAAGGAACGAATATAAAAGACTGCTGTTCCTCTGAATGGTAGTAGACGACAGTGATGGCAAATATTAGAACCGGTACGAATGATTAGAACGAGATGGAACGAAGGAACGAAGGAACGATCTAAAAGGAAGCTAAGTTCATTTCTAAAAAGGAACGACAAGTCGCGAATCACTGCGGTGAACGGTTTATGGCCCAAGACTAATAAGATAGTGCAACCATGATTGTTATTGCCCAAATATAAGGCGAATTTGTAAAAGCTATTTGATTTTATGAATACCCTCACTATAATCACAGAAAACGAATTGCTTTAAACATGTCCATTGTAAGCACATAATTGTTTGCAAAAAATAGACAGAATTTTTTAAACGTCCTGGACAGTCATCCTTATTTTTTGTACATTTAAAGTCATAACTTCGTCATTTTGACTACGGCTCATTTCAAGACGCTATAATTTTCAGTCGTGAGCGACAAAAGTGAACCCAAACTTGAATTTATTTTCTTTAATTCCAATTTGATTTTAATTAGTATAAAACAAAAAATTCATTAAACGTCGAATTAGTATAGACTTAAATTTACCATTTCCCAATAGAGCTAAAATGCGAATTTTAAATCGCAAAATGAAATTTCGTGTCGTCATTTTGAACGAATGAATGGACTGTCTAGGGTTAAAGAGATCGTTCGCCAAATATAATGGGAACCCTAAAACAGAATACGGAAATATGAACAAAATGAAGGCTTGGCCATAAAAAGAAAAGAATTCTCTTTAATCATAGGTGTTACCCCATTTCGAACTCGCTCCATCATAGGGCAGAATGCAGGAACGAATTGTCCCGGTTTGTTAAAGCCCATTCGAGGGAAATTGAAATACTCAAGAAATATGATGGATTCAACATTTGAAAAGAAGTATTGTTGGCGAGAACTGGAATAGAACGCTATCAACCATTGTTGTGTGGGCTAGGAGCGGAACTTAAATTAGGCCTGGTATGGTGGATTGTCACACTTATTCGATCTAATAAAAAGTTGCAAATTATAATTCCATTGCAAAAATATATAAGTCAATATGCATTATGATAACATGGAAAGGAATTGTCGGCGATTTGAATTTGTTAAAGTTATTTCAGTGAGGCTTGTGAAAAATACTCAGTATTACCTGAATGAAGATTTGGTGTGAGTATAACCTATGCCATTCTGGTTGTTGATTAAGAGGGACGTAAGTTTTGGCTTGGTATGGTGGCTGGTCTATTTTTAGCGGGACAGAAACCCACATTTATGGTGATTTCGCTTTTTGTAATAATTGAAGTGCAACATAATTAGTTCAAAATAATAAAAAATTTGTAAAAGTTTTGAAACTCTCACAATATCCACAGAACGAAGTCGCTCTACATATGTATGATTCCATATTTAGCCCATAAGGAGTCAGTCATAGATAACGGGCCAAGGAAAGCACTCAGAAGTGTCGACAAAAAATTTGGTGTTAAAGGCATTGGTCCCCGATGTGTTTTCGATTAAGGATTACGACAGTTGTTCCTAAATTTAGAAAACGGTGATAGGAACGGAACCATGAACGCTCTCAAAACATCCACAAATGGCACCGAAAAATTTACGAGGAGCACATAGAACGACCACCGAATAATTTTTTGCGTTGGGCCGAAGCTTGGGACCCTGACTGAGACCTAGTTTAGTGGTGACGACTAATATTTCCATTAATAATATCCTAGCTTGGAGAACTTCTCTCTTATGATAGCGCGTTCCATTTACAACCAACTATGTATTCTTTGTTGGGGATGTGGCTTTGCTAAGCGCAATTGATATTGCTTATTTATTCGGTTCGTTCGTAATCATGGAAATATTGGGACTCGATCGAGTATATTTCTTAAGTTTTTTACGAGACAGCCAAAAGGGCAATTCAATGTAAATGACGTGTTAACATTCGTGTGTTTACTATAGTAAACCGTTCCAAGATGACAAACAAAAAAACACGCACGGCACAAAACACACATATAACAGCACCGCATGTTGAAATTTTGCTCAAAAGTTTTTCAAGAGATAGTACGAGAACCAAAATGCCGAATTGCGCAAACCAATGAAAACAACATCAAAAACAAAAAAGTGATGTTTTGCGGTAATATTTGTCGAGGGCACCACTAATTGTCCAGCAGACGACACATCTTGTTTTTAACAGCAACACACACATCCGTCATATCAGAGCCAAATACGGCTCTGAAATATAGAAAAGCAAAAAAAAAACAAAGATAAACATTACATATATTTTCAGAGTAAAAAGGGATGTAATAGAATTAGGTCCAACGGATTCAATTCAAGATTGTTTAACAATGAATTTATGGTTCCAGTGTAAAAAAAAAGAGCTGGGAAAGAATTCTGAAGTTCGGATATTTGAACCGAGTCTTTTTCCGTAGCTAGGGAAATGTTTTAAAAACAGATGGCTTACTTCTTTCTTTCTACGGTAAATCCTTTTGTAGAAAATAATGATGTTCTTGTAGAATCAACAGTTTTTATCATTTCAATTTGAAGCAAAATCAAATCGCAAAAAAAAAAATACCGCAATGGAATTTTTGGTTTTAAAGCATGGCGAAATTTCAAATTATAAATGCCAAAGACTTTTGGTCGACAGACTAAAAAGTGAAATTTTTTTACCAGATTTGCATAAACATTTTACGGGGAATTATTCATCGGTTGAGTGAACATTTCATTACATAAAATAGTTTATTCGAAAAAAAAAAAAATATGGAAAAAACTATGATTTTTGGCTTGAACAGCAGTGGCCCATACCTTAAAGTCGCAACTGTTAGTTCGTATATTGCACAGCAAAAATCAGGGATAGTTTTTTCATTGTAAATATATTAATTTCCAATAAATTGAAATATTTGCTTATTTTGGAAACCATTTCCTTTAATCTTCGAATGGGTTTTGAAGCGGCAGGAATTTTTAAATTTTGAATTTTCGCGAAAACGCAAAGCAGCGCAACTTTAAAGTATATCAGCAGTCCATTTTGTTAGAAGCACTTTTGGGCAACAAATTTCTGCCGGTATGTCAAGTTCATGAATAAATTATTTGGAGCAAAGTCTGTGATTTTTGTAGCAGGCATTAATTGCTTCCACATCTTTTCGTAAAAATAATATATTGTTTTCCTATTAAATTTTTAAAGGAAAAATATACTTATTCTTTAAATGTTCCGCATGTTGCTATATCGCATTCCATCAGTCCAAAATCCATATATACTCCAAATTAAAGTATTTTCAAAAACTTGAACATAGAAATCTTGTCTCCTTAATGGTCTGCAAAATAATTTCAAACCGTTTTTAGGGATAAAAAAAAGAAATTTTTCGTCATAATTAAAAACGAAATTTTTAAATTAGCACCAAAATATTCAAATTATGTTGAATTGCCTTTGTTTTGCTTTACCTAAAAGAGAAGAAGAAAAACAAAAAAAAATAGTTCATAAATTTCTTGAATGTTAAATTACCACTCAAATGTTCCTTTTTAGATGGTCCTGGGAAGGACCCTTTTTGGCGTCTTTCAGCGTTCATGCTCACGATCGCTTCTCGCTTATCCCGGTTATTGGCGATCCCGGGTCGCTTGAGGTGCGTGGCGACGATTAGAACGAGGTGAACGACTACGAGAGGCGGAAACGGCTACGTCTGGCCTCCTCCCACGTCTTCGCACTTCGGTGCAGAGCGGAACGAGAAGCGACTGCGAACTTTCGGCGCTGCGACGTCTCTTTGTAACGATCTGCCTATGAGGTGTAGGACTACGAGAATCATTACCTCCAAATTGATAACCATTTTGAAGAAAATTTTTAAAAAAAGAGATTTCAAAAGAAAATCGATATAATGATTAAGTAAAAGAAAAAAAAAGCAAACAAATATTTTGGCGAATTAAAAAAGTATATCGGAGAGAGGAAGGAAAAAGGAGCGCGGAGTAGAATATGAGATAGAAATAATGGTATGGAAAACGTAGACAATGTAGTAAAGAAGAGGGCTGGGATATAGGTGATTTGGGGTATACCGTAAAAACAGGAGGAACAGAATGTGAAGAGAGCGGAGGCAAATAAAGACACCCAATGATATCTTTCCTCTATATAGAAGAATTAAAGACAGTGACCCCACGCTAGAATTTGTTGGTTTATGCTCTCTTTGAAAGACGAGTGGTGTTGACGTGTGTGCTTCTGTTACAAAAGGAAACCCTCTATATTTGACATTCTCTCTTCTCTTTACTGTGACATCATTTTTGGAAGGCTTTCAATATACACTTTCTATTCGTTCTGAATGTTAAAGGAGCATTTTGTGGCGATTGGTTGGTCTCGTATTTGTCTTGAATTTTTTAGCAAATTTTTTTTTTTGTGTTTTTCGATTCGATTTTTGTTCATCAAGTTAAGTGTTATGAATTATTTATATAACTTAACCAGCTGCTGTCTGACGCAAACGTTTGTTATAACGCTTGCCAGATAGATCCCACAAGAATTTGCTTAATGGCGCTTACCTTAATTAGGGATTACTTAATGAAATTCCGACGCCAATAAATTTATAAAAAAAATTTGTTTGGCATAAAAAATTTAATAAGTTTTTCTTTTTTTTGTAGATAGTAATAAAACTGAATCTACAATCTAACATTAATTTCTCGTGATAGAAATTTTTAAATCGCCATTTCTAATTTTGTTTTTATATCATCTTTGACATTTCTCGTCAATTTTGGGAAACATATGCAAAATGCCATTATGCATTACGTTTAAAGATGTTCGTAATGCAGACAACTCAGTTCTCTCGTTAGATTATGAAACCTTGTCACAAACTGCGCAAAGCATTAGTATGTTTTGATTTATATTTTTACTATATAAATTGAAAATTGTTTATGGCTTTCGGAGTATTGATTGATGCTATTTTTGCTTTGGTTGTGATTCCGTTTGTTGTTTTCAGAATGGTATAACAACATTAAGGTATAAAGTGCCTGATTTTCTTTCGTATTTTTTTTTTTTTTTTTGGTTTGCCATATATTCAAAAAAATGTAACACAATTTGACAACTGCAGCGTCAGCACACGATAAATAGGAGAATTTATTGTTATTAGGTTTCTACCACAAATTAGCTAATTTTCCTCTTGATCGTAATTTGTAGTAGTCGCTAATTTCAAGAACAGATAATTTCATAATTTATGTGTTTTATAATGAATGACTTTTATGATAAAAAAAGTTAATATAAACAACAAACAGTCAATTGAACTAAAAAAGTGGACTAGTAAGGCTAGTTTTGCCAAAACCGCAAAATAAATATATTTTTTTCAAAATTGTATAGACCATCTTTTTATAAGAAATGTTAAGAAATGAAATCTAGTGTAAACGGGGATTGTTGGAAGGCGTAATGTGAATGTCATAAATCACAGCAGCCAAAATGAAAAAAGCTGAGGTGTTATATGGACAACGACAAATATTCAATGAATTGTAAGATAAGAAAAAGTGTGTGGTCTCAATAGGTCAAAGCTGGGAAGTCAGCAGGTGTAGATTTAAGCCTATATCTGAGTTCTAATAATTTAAACTGTAGAGTGTCAGCCCTTTAAAATGCAGAGTAAAGGAATCCAAGGACTGATAGGCGAATTTACCATAAAGAAATTGTCGCGCTCTGAAGGCACCACTTCTATCTTCCTTCAAATGTTTTGGATGGCTGTCTTGGATCTGAACGCAAATTTTTAATTTCGAACATTCTTATCTTGCTCACTTGGATCTGAACACGTAAATTTTTAATTTCGACATTCTATCTCTCACTTGGATCTGAAACACGTATTTTAATTTCGACATTCTTATCTCTCACATTATCCATTGCACTTTTTTAAGTTCATTTGAATGTATCTAGAAAAATAAACTAAAAGACATTGTAAAAAAATCGTTGGTACATACCTCTATGCCAATTTCCTCAGATACAAATTCCACTTCTTCGATTCTTGAATTTGAGGGTCCAGCAAGATGAATTCTAAAATGAAAAATGATAAAGGATCGTATATGTTATGCAAGATTAGACGGCGTCTCCAAAATACAGCTGAACGTGCATAATCGAATTTTCAAACTAGAAGGACATAACTAAAAATCAACGGAGCCGACTTTGCATCGCAACCAACCATAATAGGTTAGGTATAGATAGGCGACAGCCCGAATATTTTAGGCTAACATTAGACTATTCCAAGCCGCAATTGTAATACCAACAGTGGTGAAGCTTCTCTCTTATCACTGAAAGAGCTGGCCTGATTCTATTTTTAGCTCATTGACAAGGGAGCCCTCCTTTTTTATAGCCGAGTTTCGAAAAACGGCGTTCACACATTGCGGAAGAAGCTTGGGGAACACCTCCAGGAATGTCAGCCAGCACTAACTGAGTGGTGGATTATCCACCGCTGAAAAAGTTTTTGATGTTTGGTCGAAGTTGAGATTGAATCCATACTCTGTGTATCGCAAGCGGATATGATAACCTTTCCACGGCACGATGACTCCGCAACCAGCCATAAAGAATTGTATTTCGAGCAATTTAACATTTCATGTAGGAACCGAAATTTTGGAAAATTTATAATACAGGTGCCATTTATAAACCGATCTTACCCTAACTTTTGGCAAAATGTTCAGATTAAGGCGTACTTGATGTTCAATTCTTGGCGAAAAAAAAATTTTATAGAAACCACTAATTTCGCATATGAGAAAGCGGTGTTAATTTAGGTAGCAGGGAGCGCTTATTTAAGCAAGGAGCGATATTGATTAAATTGGTGGTTGCTGCTTGATAATTGACAAAATAACATTTTAGGAG
>PGFW01052079.1:25762-40092 GCA_003123925.1 Haematobia irritans | reverse complement strand
CAAAAAAAACCTGAAATAAGTGTTATACAGAGTAGTTTGGGATATTAGAATTATATAGAGCATTATTTTTTTTTTTAGGAATAATATATAAATTTGGAAGTTTGCATAATTTTTTATTTTAGAAACATCATTTAAAAATTATTGAATTTCTTTGATTCAAAGATAAACAAATTTTTTAAATGTGAAGCCCATAAAAATATGATTTTTCCTTACATTTAAATATAAGCTTTCTTTGTCCATAATATGTTAATGTTCGTTGACCAATCAAAAAGTTTTGGATGATTTAAAAAGACCACACAAAAAGGAAGTTTGTTTTAGAAAACAATTAGTTCTTATTTCCCTATAATTTGATATTATAGAAAAAAATGAAAAAAATTCTGAAAATTTCAAATTAAATTTATTTAATTTTCCATGAAAACTTGAATGTTGTTTTAATAAAACAATTAATTTTTCTATAATTATATTATATTTAAAAAATAAAAACAAACAATATTATATTATTTGTTTTTTAATTCCAAGAAAAATTTAATCCCAACTATATTTTGTTTGGAAATTGTTTGGTTTTCCATATTTTTATTTGAGAGAAAATTTTCAAAAGTTTTTTTCACATTTTTTAAAATTAAAAGCAAAAAGTATCTAATTTTTGCATTATCGATTTTGTCGGAAATGCAAGTGAGTCTCTTGAAAATAAAATTAAATTTAATTCTTTAGAGCTAAAAAATTTAGATAAATCGTTCGCCCAAATTTTTGGGAATTACAAAAGAAAAGAAAAACAATCATTCTGCATCTTTTGTGACATTTTTGTAGTAGTGTTGTTTAGAATTAGAAAATCAGATTTTTAAGTTGCAGCGTTGCCAACTAGATCTGACTCTTTTAAAGCTGATGAAAAAATAATTTCACGGCCTTTTTAGCAGTTTTTTAGCCTTTATTTTATTTTCGACATGTTTCTATTGAATATGAACGAAAATTGGTTTTCTATCTAACACTTTTGAAAAAGATAATAAATTACATTCTGTTTAACGCGAATTTGATAGTTGTATAAATGAATTTTTAGAAGGGTACCATGGGATGTATGAGTAAATCATACAGAGCATAATAATCACTTATACGCCCATCATGGTACTCGAAGGAAGTGCAATTAAGATTGAATGACTATTACATATTTTTCCACTTTATACAAAGAAATTAAATACAAAAAAACTATTGTTTTAAAAAATTAAATGGAAAACAAAATAAAAAGTAATTCAAATCTTTTGGCGATTAAAATTGAACACACAAAAAATCATCTACTCTAAAACATTATATTTACAAATTAAAATATTCGAAAAATAAATTAAAGAATAATAAGAAAATAGATGCCATATTAACATAAAAATTAACAGAATGTTCACATATGATCATTTTTTTCATATACATTGATGTGGTGAAAAAGATGGACAGAATAAAAATAGGTAATTTTTTTATTATTTATTTTTAAAAAAAAAAAATTGAAAACCAAACCCCCAATATATTGCTCATATGGGAAGTTTTTAAATTAAGAAAAATTAACAATTTTCTTCCAATACTTTACACACAAAAAAAAAAATATAAAAAAAAAAAAATTTTTTTCTGGGGATTTTTTTTTAATCACGAAATTATTTGATTCAATTAAATTTTTTAATTAAATGTCTTCAAATTCAGAGCAATGAATATTATCAATTAAAAAATTAATTAAACGTCAATTAAAAATTAATTGATCCAATTAAAAATTTAATTTGATACTATTAATTTTTGATGATTGATTTTTATTTCAATTAAAAAATTTATTGCATCAATTATATTTTTTTAATTGAATATTTTTTTAAAACGCCAATTAAGACTTCAATTGCGAAAAATGTTCGTGGAATTTTTTTTCTTGTGTACAGTCGATTCTTCTCTATAGTGAATTTCTTTAACATGATTATATTTCAAGAACACCACTTTTTCGTTCCTATTTTGCCTTATAATGAATTCTATACAAGAAAATTTTTAAAAGCTATCAGAGTATAGTTAGACAAATTAAACTTATTTTTATTAAAAAAATTAAGAAAAAGCTGATTTATTTGCGGAATTTGACAATACGATTAACGTTAAATTTTCATATTACAATACATTACGATCTGTAATGTATTCTAAATCCCATTTTAATTTAATTCAACTTTACAATTTTGAAAAAAAAAAAATGGACTATTTGGGTATTTACCAAGGAATGGTTTCTATGGCAGTGTTTTTCTTTAATTAGTAAAAACAAGGATTGTTTTATTTTTCTCTATGCATAAAAAATTTTAAGGTTGGCATTTCCTAAGGAAATAAATGAAAAAAGTAAGTTTCAGAGGAGGTCTTGTATAAAAATTATCAAAAGCCAAATCCTCTTATTCTATGACATTGGAAAATATTAATTTTTTTTAGTTAATTTTTTAAACGATTAGGACAAGTAGAAAAAGCCACTCAAACAAATGTATGCAACAAAGTAAATTTAATTTACTGCTTTCTACGCTTATTTCCAAAAGACAAATTGTTAAGATTTAAATGCCTGTTTTATTTTAAAATAGAATTGAAAAAAAAAAAAATTAAAAAAAAAACAAATTTTATCCGAAACAAGCTATCAAATTATGCCAATCCCATTTAGGAGGATTTTAAAAGAAAATTTCAGTACATGCTTCAAAAAATAAATAAAATTAGTTGTCGCCTGCTGATACTTGGCATTATTCAGTTTATTTATTTCAATTTATCGTTTGTACAAGTTATTGCACCAAAACAAACTTCAAGCGACAATACAGTAAAATTGACGCGGCGAATGGTGTGACCGCCAGATTAATGATGTCTGCGATATTCATAGAAACGTTGTGCTTTATAAAAACTTTGCAATACAATTGAAAAAATGTTCAATAAAATATTTATACAATGTTTGTAGTGTCACTGAGAAAAACAACTTAGATATTGGATTAAAAAAAAGGGATATATGAATCGAAAATCGATTTTTTGGCATGAAAAATCTTAGAAAAGTTCGAAACCGATTATTTGACCTAAAAATCATCGCAATTTCATTAGATTTTCAATTATTTTTCTTACTTTTGACTATCAAAAATCGATAGATTAGATTTTCAACTAATTTATTAATTTCGACATCCAAAAATTTACTTAACGGAAACAATAGGTGTGTTTATCATAATAACTTCTACACTGAAAAAATAGCATTGCGACCGGCTCCAAAGTTTTGTCTTTACTTAAAAAACTTTTGGTATGATGTCGAGCCCAAAAATCGAAGATAACAAGTAAGGCGATACTTTTAAGACACAATATCTGTTTTTAAATTTGGCGCTTTGGTATTCTGCTTCTAGGACAGCAAATTTTTCGCTTTCGCTTTTTCAGCATTTTCTTGTTCATATGCTATCAAGTCCTTTAAAAACGAGTTAACGATAACTTTATTTTCCAAATTCAGACTCAACTTCCAGTAGAAATTATGATATGTTTCAAGTAAAAAACGTCTTTAAAATAAAGTGTTGAAAAACATGTCATACACACAAAAAAATTTTACGAACATTTTTCCAATTAAAATTTTAATTGAAGTTTTAAAAATAATCAATTAAATGTTAATTGATTCAACAAATTTTAATTGGAAACACAAAAATCAATCACAAAAATAATTAGTAATCAATTAATTTTTTAATTGATCAATTAACTTTTAATTCGCACCTTCAAGTTAATTCTTATTCGATACTTTCATTTCTGGTATTGAAGACCATTTCAATTAAAAATTAATTGGATCAATAATTTACGTGATTGAATCAGATAAAAAAATATTTTTGTTGTGTTATCATAAATTTTCTTTTTCTTTTTTTTTTTTGTGTTTTTTTTTTATTTTTTTTTACGTTTTGTTTTTCGTGCAAGATGCAAAAAGACAACAATTTAAAGAAATATTCATTCAGTTTTAAAGAATTTTCTGAATTATTAAAGTCAAGTTGACCTTAGTCCCAAACATTTTTTCTTTCATGTTTATGATTACCTATCTTTTAAGTGAAACACTGAAATATACGGACACATACGACTTCATTTGAAAAGTTTATCGACTTTTGGACAAGGAAAACTTTATATTAGCAGAAAGCATTTTCTATGCTAAACAAAAATTTGCATCGTATTTTAAAGACATGAAAATCTTGACCTCACGACAAATTTTTTTTTCAGGTAGTGACAACTTTTCATTGTACAAAACTTTGCCAATACAATTTGAAAAAATGTCACTGAATTATTTTTACCAAATTTCTGTAATCTAACTGCGGAAATACAAAACTTAAGTACTCGGGTTTAAAAAAGGGAATATGCTCGAAAATCGAATAATCAATTTATTCGATTTTGACACTTAAAATTCTAGAAAACTCGAAAATCGATTATTGACAAAAATAATCGCAATTTCACAGATTTCAATTATTTCTTACTTCTTGCTATCGGAAATACGAAGAACAAAAACATGTTAAAATTTTTATGTTGAACATTTTGAATATATATTCAATAGTATCCAATAAAAAAAATATAAACATGTTTGATCTCATCACTAATTTTTTTGGCATTTCTTAATAATGGAAATGTTTTCCCAAATGACGTCATTCGTTCCTTGGTCATGTGAATTTATGAAATGTTGTATAAAAAAGGCCAATTACATTTTTTTATAAAGAGGAAGAAGGATAAAAAAAAATAAAAAATATATCTGAATTCTATTTGATCTTTTGTCATAGGATATTATTTTTAATACAAAATAATCCAAATTATATTTACCTATCTTATTTTATATATCTGACCAGCAGATTTTTAATTTCTTCAAAAAAATAATAATTTTGTTGCTCAATATATAATATAAACTACTTAAAGAACAGAAAATTGGGAATAATTTTTGTAAAGGATTTTCATTTAGAATTAAGATATCTTTCTTGAATGTTTCCATTAGATAATTAGCATATAATTATATTGGTCGACTGTTTCTTTGTTTTGCTTATACTTAAAAACTAAATTTTATATCTGATTTTATTTTGATTTTGTGTTAATTTCTTTTATAATATTATGAAGTTTTTCGAAAAAACTTTTATTTTAGCGGATCACAGATTTCCATTTGATAACAGTTTAACCGTTTTGTTCAGCAGAAAAAAAAATCTGCTACTGCGCGACAAATATCTACAAACCTATATATGTATATATGTACATATGTAGTTATATGCATGTCATATGTATGTAGGATAGACCCCTTCATATTGTTGTTGTTGTTGTGTATATGAAAAATTATCTACTATTCGTGTATCTCTTTGCTTATTGTATCAATTGTACATACCTATGATGTTTGTATGTTTGTCTGTCTAATTCATTTGTTTACAAAAAAAAAAATTGGTAAAGAATATTAAGTTATACAAGTTATTACAATAATAATATTTAATTCCAGTCCTTGAGTTATTTTTGTTTCAATTGTTTTTTATTTTGTTGTTGTTTAAGTTCACTAAGATTTCTTTCGTTTTTCATTTTGTGTTTCTTTGTTTGTTGATGTTTTTCTCTTATTTTTCTCTCTCTCGCTCATGTAATAATCCTTTTTTGTGGAGATTTTAATGAATGATAAGCCTGAAAGGACTATCATTTTGCCACACGGCCTATGCTCCAATAGGCTTTTAATCAGTTTGACTAGGGTTTGTTGAAATGTTTTGCAAAAGCCTATCGCAAGAATACTCTGACATTTAAAAGGACATGACCATTTCAGATTTTTATCACTGGTACTGCGGCGCTGATTCCAGTCGTCATAGATTTATCATTCTCCACAGCCACTGTAGTTTTAATCCGTCTACAAAAATCTGTTGCGGATAGTGGTAGTGTCGGTGTTGGTGTCGGTGTGCCATTTGCCATCATCATTTGTGTGAAGTCCAATACCTTGTTTGGGTATACAATGAATTTTTTCCCATATTTCAATTCGAATTGGTGTACCCGTTGTGGACGAAATAGAATTCCAACCAGCATGGACATTCGTGTTACATCGGGTCGTTTATAGGAAAATCCCCAGCCTTTGGCAAAACTAATGCGCATACTAAATTTATCAATTGGACCCGTTTGGACACCGGGACATTGGTCGGAATAAACTAAGGAATGAGCCCTGAAAGAGGAAAGAATTTAAGAATAAAATTAAAAACAAATATGTACATAGGTTAGGTTAGGTTAGGTGGCAGCCCGATATATTAGGCTCACTTAGACTATTCAGTCCATTGTGGTACAACATTGGTGAACTTCTCTCTTATCACTGAGTGCTGCCCGATTCCATGTTAAGTTCAATGACAAGGGACCTCCTTTTTATAGCCGAGTCCGAACGGCGTGCCACATTGCAGTGAAAACACTTTGAAACCCTCAGAAATATCACCGGCATTACTGAGGTGGGATTATCCACCGCTGAAAAATTTTTTGGTGTTAGGTCGAAGCAGGAATCGAACCCAGGACCTTGTGTATGCAAGGCGGGCATTGCTAACCATTGTACCACGGTGGCTCCCAACAATATGTACATGGAAAGTTGGTCAAAAATGTAGAAATGTATACACAAAGAAAAAAATATTTTTCTCCCGAAAAAAATTTTGCGACAAACAAAATTTCCGTTTTTCATAAAGAATTAGAAATGACAAGGGACCTCCTTTTTATAGCCGAGTCCGAACGGCGTGCCACATTGCAGTGAAAACACTTTGAAACCCTCAGAAATGTCACCGGCATTACTGAGGTGGGATTATCCACCGCTGAAAAACTTTTTGGTGTTAGGTCGAAGCAGGAATCGAACCCAGGACCTTGTGTATGCAAGGCGGGCATGCTAACCATTGTACCACGGTGGCTCCCAAAAATATGTACATGGAAAGTTGGTCAAAAATGTAGAAATGTAGAAATGTAGAAAGAAAAAATATTTTTCTCCCGAAAAAAATTTTGGGACAAACAAAATTTCCGTTTTTCATAAAGAATTTTTCTAAAGGCAAATAATTATGAATTTATCACAAGCGTTGCAACGCCTTCTTTTAAATAAAATTTTGTAGCGCCAAAAGAAAACTTTGCTTGTCTAAAATTTCGTTACTCGGAAAAGAAAACTCTTCTTTCAGTGTAGATTCCGCACGGAACGATCTTACTTTCAACAATGGGAGTTGAAGAATTTTACACTTCGGCGGAAAATTTTAAATTTATTTCATACTCGACCGTCTTTACTTAAAACGTGAATGCCGTTACAGAATGCCAACTTTATGGACAATAAAACAATTTTTAAATCTTTGAAACATACAATTCTTTCTACTCACTTATATATATCGAAGGCTCTAAGACAGTCTCCTGGTTCCACGCGACATACACGAGTCATACTATCCGTTAAGGTGGGTGAATAGACAAATATTGGCACAGTCGAACGATTATATAACCAAACACCATCCGTCTCTTGACTTAGAGTAACACCTAGAGAATGTCAAAGAAAAAATTAGATCAGAATTTATTTTCTTCGGCGCCCTATTTGAAAAAACTCACCTAAACCTATTTTTTGTCTTGTGGTTTGTACATCATTGGGCGATGGTGTTGTTCTTTTCTCAATTAGGTCTTTCAAACACATGCCTTCAATATAGCCAGCTTCACTGCTATAGGGTTTTTCGGAAAATATATTTATGGTTGGTGTTTCAGCTGGATAACGGTCACCTACACGCTGTGAAAGTTCCCAATAGGCCACTTCACACCAATTGGGAGAACGACTTTCTGCAATGATAAAAAAATCTTATATTAAAGATTGTGCTTATCCAAGTGCTTCATATATATTTTATTATTATTTTTTGATATAAAATTCAACTTAAGGATACCAAATTATGATAACTTCTGGTGTAAACGAAAGTTAAAATTATTGATTTGTATAGAAGAAATTTTTATTTTGTAGAAGTGACACTACCTGTCACATTTTTAATCAAGAATCAGGGATGTAAAAGTTGTTACAATTGTACTTAATTGGCTATGTTCCAATTAAAAGTTCCGATTATTTATACGTTTTCAAGCTGAAATAAAAAATAAAAGTTTTTGGAATTTTATCTATAGAAATAATATTTTTACAGATAAATTTTTCTAAAGAAAGTAAAATTTTCCAAAATTTTATTTCTATAGAGAATCTGAAGTACCTATTAGTAGGAGAGTATTTTTTCGCAAAATCTAACCAAAACCTCAAGAATTCTACTAATCTACCAAAAAGTAAAAAATCTACCATTTTGTTGTTACCAACTGTGGCAACTTGTAGTCATCGGGTTCAATCCCAAGTTTTCGACCGACACCAAAATAGCATTTTTTAGGTCGTTGCGTGACTAGCGCTCTTAAGTAATACTGCGTGTGGTTTCAAAGCTTCTCTAAGTGTTTTTACCTGTGCAATGTGAAGCTAACGTTAGGATTCGGCTTTATTAACAAAAAGTCTCATTGTTTACTTGTACTAAACATAGAATGGACCAGCGTGCTCATTGTGAAAATGATAGAAATTCACTAAGTTTTGGTACTAACATATAGACTCGAATAGACTGTTGAGCCTATAAAACAACGCGCCTGTCGCTTTACTATACTCAATCCTAAATACCTATTTTGAAGCATTCTACGACTTATTTATTCGTGAGCCCAACCGAAAATATGATGAATCAGAAATCCAATATGTGTGTTTCCTGATTTTGTAAAGAAAATGCGAAAAATATTTTATTTCGCAGATCATCGATTAATTAAAGCATTAAATTTAAAATATTTTTAGAATTTTGTTTCATTAATAACAAAAAAATAAGTATATGTTCTTAGCAAAACAACATCCCGTCAGTTACTAGCATATTCTGTTCTTAATGTTCTATTGTTAGGGTGAGCGTAGTAAATCATCATAATTTAAGTTGTATCTATTCTTTACCTTTTCTCACTGTAATACTGTCTATTTCCATTCATCGGAGATCCGTATGCTTTGTTCTGTTTTCTCGTTTTTGGTTACAAACATTAATTTTTATTTACTGTTGTTGGAGTATTTTACGATCCACATTTCTAATTCATCCCCATTAAAATTAACATTCAACTACAAATCGGCATCTTTCAAAAAGCAGACAATAAATCTTTAAACTCCTTAGTTCATTCGATCGTTTATTCTCATATCGTGCCCTCTTTCTTTTATATTGCTTTTCTCACTCTTTTCGCGATTTTATATGTGGTTGCAAAAAAAAAAAACTATTTTTTGTTTGTGACACAAGAGTTATCCCCTATGAATTTCAACATACGTACTACTCCAGGCCGGCCGACCTATTGACCACAAAACAATCATAAAACTTGGCTTCAAACTCAGTTATTTTTATTTTGACCGGTTGTCAGTTTCATATTTTCTATTACGATATTACTACGCTTATTATATTTCATTCTGATTTTTTTTGTTATTATTTATATATTAGCTTTTTTTGGTTTTTTTTATACTTCAAAAAGCTTAGAATAAAACTTGGTTGGATATGGACTTCTACGAAGATCACGTTTCTCTTGTAGCGGAATAGCATTCAAAAATGCTTATAAGAAATCATTAAGTGCAAAATAATTGAATTGTCGGTACAAATTTATCCATACAAATATTTTAATTGCCTAAACATTATTATCTTCCCATGGAAAAGGGGTAAATCGACCTGTAATTTTTGGGAGCACACCTAAGCTAGGCATCGCTAGTAATACAACGGTAATTAATATAACAATAGTTGCAAACAGTGAGGGAGTAAAGTATAAATGATTGGCAAATCGTATGTATATATCTGTAGTATATAAGCCAACGGTAAACGACAGGACGTGGACGATTTTTGCTTTACAGTGTATTTTTTAAAAAGTAAACCAAAATTTGTGGGCACAATAAGATTTGCTCAATTATTGGCAATTTTATTTTTTTTTTTAATTTTTTTGCCAATAAAATCGCAAGATTAATGTAATCTTTAACTAAGTGATTGCCAACTATCAAAAATTACAGAAATACAAAATAAAAAAGGGTTAAAGTTTCCAGTCAGCGTTTCCAATTTTGGCTATGTTTTAACGTCGTTTGAGGCAGAGAAAAAATAGAGTTTTTAGCTTTTTACTGTCCATGTGTTTTCTACTGAAATAAATGATACAAATAAAAGTAAAACTAAAATATAATTATAAATAAATATCAAAAAATGTAAAAAAAAGGAAATTAAGTTTTTTTGTGCCAAGAAATAATATAATTGAATATATATATATAATTGATGTTGTTTTGACTAAAACAGCTATTTTTCGATGTTTAATTTTTAAATATTTCATTTTAAGACATATGTCGAATTTTGGCAGAAATTTTTTCGAAAATTTTTATTTCTATATGAAACTGCAATAATTTTTATTTCTATAGAAAATTTTGGCAAAATTTTATTTCTTATAGAAAATTTTTGTCAAAATTTTATTATCTATAGTAAAATTTTGTTCCAAAATTTTATTCTATAAGAAAAGTGTTGTCAAATATTTTTTTTCTATAGAAAATTTTTGTAAAATTTTATTTCTATACGAAAATTTGGTGTCAAAACTTTTTTTCCTATAACAAATTTCATCAAAAATTTATTTCCACGTAGAAAAATTGTTGTCAAAATTTTATTCTATAGAAAATGTTTGTCCCCAAAAAATTTTATTTTTATAGAAATTTTCAAAATTTTATTCTAATAAAAAATTTTGTCAACATTTTATTTTCTATAGAATTTTTTTCAAAATTTTATTCCCTGTGAAAATTTTGCAAAAATTTTTATTTCTTATAGAAACCTTTTGTCCAAAATAATTATTTTACTATAGAAAAACTTTTCAAAAAATTTGAATTCTATAGATAAAACTTTTCAAAAAATTTATTTCGATAGTACAAATGTTTTAATCAAATGATTTTACTTTCTTAAAAAATTTGTTCAAAATTTTATTTTTATAGAAAATTTTTTTCAAAAATTTTAATTTCTATAGAAAATCTTTTTCAAAATTTTATTTCTAAAGAAAACATTTGTCAAAATTTTAATTTCTATAGAAAATTTTGTCAAAATTTTTATTTCTATAGAAAATTATTTTCAAAATTTTATTTCCATAAAAAATTTTTGTTCAAATTTTATATTATAGAAATTTTTTTCAAAATTTATTTCTAATAGAAAATTTCGTCAAAATTTTTATTTCTATAGAAAATTTTGTCAAAATTTTATTTTTATAGAAAATTTTTCAAAATTTATTTCTATAAAAATTTTGTCAAAATTTATTATCTATAGAAAATTTTGTAAAAAATTTTATTTCTAAAAGAAATCTTTTTCAAAAATTTATTTCTATAAAAAATTTTGTCAAAATTTTATTTCTATAGAAAATTTTGTCAAAATTTTATTTCTATAGATATTTTGGTCAAAATTTTATGTCTATAGAAAATTTTCTCAAATTTATTTCTATAACAAATTTCTCAACAATTGAAGGTTTTGAGATTTTTATCGAAATGTAGATCTAAATTCAAACAAAGTTGTGCAAGAGTATTAATTATAATAGTCGGCCCCGCCACGCTTCAGACTTTTCCTTATTTGTTTTTATACTAAATTGTGTGTTTGCCGTCCATAAATGTTAGATTTTAAATTTTAAGTACGTAGATATTGTAGAAGTGGTATACAATTTTTGTATAAATCAGTTCAGATTCAAATTCAATGGCCTTATGGAATATAAAACATTTTATATAGCTCGCAAAATTTAAAGCATTTGAGATGGTATCAATAATATTGTCCCCCACAATAGAACTACAAATTAGTGGCAATTAAACTGAAGATTTAGTTATATTACCGAGTAGACTCCGGAGTCGGAGATCGGGGGTCGGAGTTTATGAGGCTGATGAAAAATGCTCGGATGTCGGAGTCAGAGCAAATTGTTTCTACTCACAACAGCCCTGCTCGAAATACTACATATTGCACAAAAGTTCAATTACAGAATACTAATATATATTTTATTAATATGAATTTAAGAGAATTAACGCTTTTTTTTAAAAATTTTCATTAATAAAATTTGACTTTAGATAACAACAAGCAACATATTAGCGTAAATTATACTTTTTTATTTAATATTTTGCGAAAATCTTGCGGTGTTTTATTTATAGTTTTCCTGAATTATTGATTATTATATGAGAACGTCCAAAACAGCTTTGGATTTTGGAAAAACGGCCATAATTGAAATATAACATAGTTTAAATTGAAATATATTACATCATAGTTAAATATATGAAATCCAAAATATCATAAATTAAACTTTAAACTAAAAATGTTCAATTTAATGTCTATACGAGTCTAAATATAAGACTAGAAATTTATAATCTTGTTCAATGCTACTAATAAAAATTTGAACTGATGTAATGAATTCTTTTTGATTGCTTGCCACTAAAAGAAAATATTGTCCTAATATAATTCTAATAATCTGTTTTCTTTCGAATCTAATATCTTCTGCTATTAGGAATATAATAAAACAAAAGCTGACTATGTTATTTGCTTCATCGTATACATTCATACATACATATCTAGCACAAAAAAAAGCAACAGCAACCCCTGCCGGTATTAACCATTCAAGCGATGAGATACGTTTAATAATATTTTTGTACTTGTTTTTTGCTCGTTTCGAAATTTATTTCGATTATTTACGTAACTTTGCTCGTACCACAAATGCTGTGTCAATGGTATTGAATGATGATGCCTGTGATGGTGGTGGCGCAAAAAATTATTACATTTCAAATTGAAACGATGATATTTTGTATGAAGCATAGTACGACCAAAACAACAACTGCCGGTATATTTTTTATTTGTTCTTTTTATTTGTGATGATCACATTCATATATATCGTTGTTGCAAACGAAAATTCGCAAATTAAAAGCCAAACAATTTTATTGAAAATGTCTGGCTAGATTACATATTTTATACCGAGAAATTCTAAAACAATTTGGTGCAGTAGGTGGCATCCCTGAAACCGACCACATTCTAGTTATTCACTCTGTTAGTAATTCACAATAAACTGCTATTGTGAATCAAGGAAAATTAAATTTAACGAAATTATATTCTTGAAGTATTGTAAGATTTTTATCGATGCGATTTTAGAAATAAAATGCCGAAATAATAATTTTCTGGATAGCGCATACAAAACTTTGAGACTGGTAGTGTCACTTTACAAAAGAAAAATTTCTTCTATAAAAATCAACAATTTTCCGTTTACAACAGAATTTGGTATCCTTATGTTGAAGTTTATGTCAAACATCAAAAGAATAAATTTAACAATAAATATATATGAATTCTTGGATGAGCACAATCTTTAATATAAGATTTTATGTTCAGTAAGGTGGCATCCCTGAAACCGTTGATTAAAACTTCTTTGTTATACCATAATAACGAGAAAATCGTCAATAATATTTTATATATGATAAATATTTACAAAGTATCAACAAATTTCTTCATATTTCTACAAAAATGTTTTGTAGACACTACAAACAGACCATCTTCTATTTATTCACTCTGTTAGTAATTCACAATGAACTGCTATGTGAATCAAGGAAAATAAATTTAACGAATTTTGTCTTGGAAATATGTGTAAGATTTCTATCGATGCATGTTAGAATAAAATGCTGATGCAATAATCCTTGGTAGGGATGAAAACTCAAATTTTTAACTGGTACCAACGAGAATTAAAAAAATGTACTTTTTGGGGTTAAAATTGTAGCAAATTTCCAAAAATAATTGATATGAAATAATAGTAACCGGAAAAATAAAAATTATTATACAGCTTGTAATATAAAGAAGGTGATATTTGTAAAGGGTTTGGGCGAGTCAAAATTCCAAATATATTTCTCTTAGTGTGTTTGTTGACAAAGCCTTCATCATATTCTCGTATGAAAATATTCAGTCAAACACAAAATTGCGGATTGAACGATTCTTGAAATTTCATCCAAAAGTTGTCCATCATCTGGCGGAAGTTTTAACATGACTGAATGCTTCAGAAATCCTAAATATATTTTTGTATTCATTTAGGATATAGGAAACATTGTCTATGTGTAGTCCAAATTTGATGTTTTGTATTTTACATGTGCAGTTTGCATTTAATCTTCCGAAATGTTATATTTTATTGTCGAACTCCAAATTTTAAATTCCTTATCACATTTGATTGTAATTTCGTCAGTACCTAAAATATGTATACAATATAATTTATATTGGAAAATTAATTAATTGGGACTTTTCGAACATTTTGAAGACGAACAGAGTATTTTAAATTGTACCAAATAGGTCATTGTAGTACCATTGTACTTTTGAGAATTGGAT
>PGFW01052076.1:0-17587 GCA_003123925.1 Haematobia irritans | reverse complement strand
GTGAAATAAAGTAACGACAAAAAACCACAATGGAGGTATGTATCGTCAGTCCATCATATAACGATTTAACAGGGTCATATTAAATGTTGAGCAAAGTTAAAAGGCGGATATATACATTCGATTACATGGCGTTAAAAGCAAAAAACGACTGGTTAAAAAACGTTAAGGTTTTTCTCAAGGTTTTCCTTGTTGTGCGTTTTTTTTTTCTTCAGATTGAAAAATATTTATTTTGGAGTTCACAGAGATTTTCGTTTTATTGCTCGATTGTAAGGGCATCTTTAAAATTATGAACGCCTGGCCAAAATAGAACGATCATAGTTGCAAAATTTACCTAGAGTAGCACAGCGGCTACCGACAACGTATCTTATCAGCAGATTCAGATTCATAGAACATAGAAAATTTAACTTGTATTTATTTCCGTAGCTCATAGACGTATGGTATAGTTTACAGACAATCATGTGACTAGTTTCTAATATTTTGCGTACCTAGTCTAGTTCTTTCATTTTACTATTCTTTCAGTTCTCTCTCCTTTAAAATATTTTATTCTGATATATAATAATTCCAGTATGTGCTAGGCTATTGCCTGCGCCAGACGAGTCTATGGATCTTTGACCATATTTGGTCACTTGCTTAGATTTTCTTGACTATTTGCTATAAGGGTTTCAGCAAGCGATAACAAGTTGATATTTTAATTTTTTTTTTTTTTATATATTAAACTAAAAATTTGTTTTGTACTTCATGACCATGGTGTTGTTAATTCAACATATTATTGTCATATACATTTGCAATACATGCTGTCTGGCCGAATCACATGTTTTTATTATTTTTATTTTTATATGTTAATGTTTTTAATTTTTTATTTTTTATATTTGTATTATCTTTTTTATTTTTTTGCTCGTTATTTTATGTATTTTGTGTTTTTCGTTATAGTTTGGATTACGTTTTTATTTGTTTGTTTAGCGTTTCTCCTGCGTTGTGTTCGCTTTTGATTAATTTTGTTTTATCTATTTTTATTTTTTTTTTTTTGTTATTTATTTCTTTTTAGTGATGTATTCTGTATTTGTATTATATATATATTTTTTATTTTTTAGTTGCGTTAAGGTTTTAGTTCTTTTTTTATGTTTTTGTTTTTATTTTTTTTTATTTATTATGTTTTTAGTTTTTTTTGCTGTGTTATCTGTTATGGTGGCTATCCATTTTTGCCTTATTTTCCGTGGTGTCGTTGGGTCTTGATTTCCGTTTTGTGTTGATCGTGGTTTTTTCTTGATTATTTTTTTTTTTTTATTGTTGATGTTTTGTATTAGATTTATGGGTTCTTTTTTTTTTATGTTATAATATGTGTGATCTTATTCTTTTTATGTATTTTTTTCTTTTGTTTCTTATTATTTTTTGGACTTTTTGTATTTTTATTGGCACAACAAACGATGTTCTTAAGCAGCAGTGTAAAAATATGCCATCGAATGTTACTTAAAAGCTTCTATTCGACAACAGTTCCTGAGTCCGATCTTATTACTGTGACGTGATATATCCGCCCGCTAACGCTAACATGAATACTATATCTTTTAAAAACCCGAAGAAAAAAATGCTTAAGTAATTCTTTTATACAATGAACTTAATTAGATTCGAAATTAAATATAACGATAGGCTTAATATATTTAAGTAAGGACAACGGACGTCCCAAAAAAAACTTAAAAATTTTCTTTACAAGTGTGCAAAAAAAGTAATTATGTCCAATTAAACTTTTCTGGTATCTCTCTCTTTCCTCAAATAAAAAACGAAAAAAAGCGTAACAATTAAATGCAACAAGGTTAAATATTTGCTTATGCTTAATTTGTGTTCAGCAGTTTCCTCAGGTGTGGTTGTTGTCGGCTGTTTTGTTTTCATGGTCTTGTTTACTTCGTTTGTGTGTTGGTTATTAACGTAACGCCAGTTAAGCCAGGCGAAAAGCCAAAACTTCATAAGATGACAATTTGGACGGGGCAACAAGTAATACCCAATGTGAGCTTAACGCATTAACTTAAAATATGACTATAAGGCTATTTGGGCCAGTGCACAGGCAGGCGGCATACACCCAACTAAAGAGTCACGCGACTAATGTGGTGTAGTAGGTGAAGTTTATGAGGCCTTACACTCTAGGGCTTTACAGACAAAATGAAAAAGGTTTATTTTATTGGTGCTAAGTATTGCAGACTATTAAATTAATTCAATTTCTTCGAATAAAATAAAAATATTTAGTTTAGAAGCCAAGTAGATATGAAATCAAGTTTTTTTTTTTTGTATTTTTATTGTAAAATACAAATAAACACTTCCAATAAGAGTACTCGTAGTTTGGATCCCTAATTTGTGTTCCGAAAGTTGTGCAAATCTGAATAATCTCCAATGAGTTTTACATGGGCTTGCCATATAACTAAAGTATTCCCTTTCCTAGTCATTTGCATTGCTTCAGAAGTTGCGCCTTGGAAGTACATTTCGATGAAGAAATTAAAAAAAAAAAGCTAAAGAAAAAAATTTTCACCAATTTTACTCTTTTTATACCTTTCACCATAGGATGGGGGGTATATTAACTTTGTCATTCCGTTTGTAACACATCGAAATATTGATCTAAGACCCCATAAAGTATATATATTCTGGTCGTGGTGAAATTCTGAGTCGAATCTGAGACATGTCCGTCCGTCCGTCCGTCTGTTGAAATCACGCTAACTTCCGAACGAAACAAGCTATCGACTTGAAACTTGGCACAAGTAGTTGTTATTGAGAGAAGCAAATTTCATCCGATACAGCTGAAATTTGGTACATGGTGTCAGCATATGATCTCTAACAACCATGCAAAAATTGGTTCACATCGGTCCATAATTATATATAGCCCCAATATAAACCGGTCCCCCGATTTGGCTTGCGGAGCCTCTAAGAGAAGCGAATTTCATCCGATCCGGCTAAAATTTGGTACATGGTGTTAGTATATGATCTCGAACAACCATGCAAGAATTGGTCCATATCGATTCATAATGATAAACTGATCAACAGATTTTGTTTTGGACCCTCTTGTAGGAGCAAATTTCGTCCGATTCAGTTGATATTTGATACATTGTGCTAGTATGGTCGTTAACAACCATGCCTAACTAGGTCAATATCGGTCTATAGTTATTTATAGCCCTCAGATAAACCGATCCCCAATCACACAAAACTTGGTCCATATCGGTAATTGTATATAGCCCTCATATAAAGCGACTCCCACATTTCAATTCTGGCTTTTTAATTACAACGCAAAAGCCCATATCGGTTCGTAATTATTTGTAGACTTACCTATATATACCTTTTTTGTCTAATATATACCACTTATGTTATGGACTAACTTCCAATTTAGAAGAAAAGTTTTAAGATACCTTGCCATCGGTAAGTATTACCACAACCAAGTAATTCGATTGTGGATGACAGTCTTTCGTAGAAGTTTCTACGCAATCCATTGGTGGATTCGATCAGTGCCCGAACTTACGCGCCGTATATACTTTTTTTATTGAGAGTAATTAAATTATATTATTTATTTCTATTAAATGACTAAATATTTTTTTTTAATTTTTTAATCTAAAAAATAATGTCATCGCTTTTCCGAACCTATGAGAAGGAACCATATAAAATTCATTGCTTCTTATTCGATTTTTATACCACTCGCGGATCCAAAAAGGCACATTTCAATTTCTTATTTTGCGACATTTTTCGCTGGGTTTTTTAAAAGACTATTCTATTAAATCGAAAACCATTTTTTCTTTAGATCAATAATCATAAAAAATTTGTCTTATACTTAAGAAAGTAGATTTCAAAGATTGGAATGCTAAATCTAATAAACATTTAATTAAATAATTATGAAGCTTTCTATAAAAAAAGGGTATCCTCAAATTATTGGTGTAAATTGAGTGTCCTTAAAATTTTAAGGTTGCATAATCGTTCATATTAGGTTAAGTATTTTTTCAGTTATAATCCAAATAAGCAATAATTATGTAATAACAAGTTAAATAAACAAAATACTGTAATTTTCTATAAAATATTGTGCTTGTATTGTTTAAGAAAGTCTTTATAGCGCAGAGAGGGAACGTGTTTGTCATAAAACATATTCGAAAGGAAGCAAAAGTAATATGGTGGAACCTTTTTTGTGGCAAACCATGTAACATTTTCAAACCTGCAACGCATGTGGCTCAGTGAACATAGTTCCTAATAAAAATATAATTATTCTCATCTTAATATCCCAGCCAAAAAAATGGCAGCACTATTTCAGCAGGATTGTACGGGAGAGAAGCAGTAACAACTTCTTACAAAACAACTGAATTAGCACTGTGGGTGATGTCCCGATTTAGAGAAGCTTCTAACATAGCCTGATATAAAATTGCTCATTTATAAATATGAAATATTGGTCAGAATGATATAAAATATTGAGTAATAGCATTGGGTGGCGTGAAGGAAAATAGGACTAACGCCTTTCATGCATCTATACTGCATGATATTGGTTGTAATAACGTTGAGGTTACTACCGCACGATTCATGCAAGTGTGGATGCACTGGCCTACTTTAATTGTATGTCCAAAAAAGCGGCACATATTACTGCTGAATGTATTTTTTGGCTGGGATGTTATGATATTGAATCAAAAATAATTTATTTTCAATTAAAAGAAAATGGTCACGAAGATCTAAAATTTTTTATACTGTTTGAGCCATTTTTGTGACCCCGACGAAAAATTTCGATAAAAAGAAAATGGTCACGAATCTAACATATTATGATAAAGGTCATGCATCTGCCTTTTTTTAACTGTGGAGGCATTTTTTGGTGACCTCGACGAAAAGATTTCGCCGATGTAGAAAAAATGGGAGACGCTATAAATCGCAAATACGATTCTATCAACGTAAAGGCCTACTTAAATAATCATTGAAGGGAGCAATAGAGTCGGTTCCGCCTGAAATGTTTTTTTGTGTTTTTGGAAATTAAAGTTTTTAAGGAGAAATCATGAAATTGTTAAAGGTTTTTAAAAAAACGGATTGAGATTGATCCACTCAAATCACTTGCTGGAACATAATAGAAAACGTTTTCGACTATATGTGTACGTATGACTTTGCCGCCGTTACCTTTGCTTTGGTTTTTATGGTTTGCTCTCTTGGAGGTAAAACCAGTGGTTTGCGTACCAGCATCTCATCGCTTTTGTCGTTCCATTGTTGTGGTTTTCAAACCTTTAGTCATATGCACTGCAATTGCAACTTATATGCTCATGAAAAAATTTTGCGTTTATGTCTGATTTAGGGCGGACATGGAATTTATCAACGTGGATATGAGTTATTCAATCTGAAGACAGTTTGCCTTATATTAATAGTATCGCTAGGAGATGCACATATCTTTAAAGCACGTTCGGATAATAATGATACATTAAAAGCATAGTTTTGTTAGCAAAGAAGCCTTTTGGTAAAGTCATATATTTTTAATATTTCGGAAGAAAATTAATCCATTTTATAAGGGTATTACTTTATGCCATCAGTGACTTTTTTCAGAATATTTTCTTTTTATACCCTCCACCGATAGGATGAGGGTATATTAACTTTGCATTCCGTTTGTGACAACATCGAAATACTGCTTCAGACCACATAAAGTATATAATATTCAGGGTCGTAATGAAATTTTGAAGTCGATCTAAGCATGCGTCCGTCCGCCGTCTGTTGAAATGACGCTAACATCCTGATTGAAACAAGCTATCGACTTGAAACTTGAGCAACAATAGTTTGTTATTGATGTAGGTCGGATGGTATTGGCAAATGGGCCATATCGGACGAAACCTTCAGCGTATAGCCCCCATATAAAACGAACCCCGCGGTTTTTGGCAGTTGCGGAACCTCTAAAGATGCCTATTTCATCCAATGGTGTAAATTTGGTAGCAGTGGTAATTGGTATATGGTCTTCATGGGCAAAAATTGGTCGCATATATAATCGATCCCCCAGATTTCACATCCGGGAGCCTCTTGAAGGAGTCAGAATTTATCCGATGCCGCTTGTAAATTTGGTACATTTTCGCTATGTGATGGGCCGATAACAACGCATGCCAAAATTAATCTCGTCAATCGATCTAGATTATATAGCCCCATATAAACAGGGATGCCGAGCGGTCCATTTTTTTCGCTCCGCTCCGCTCCGGAAGAAAAAAAAAAAACCGCTCCGCTCCCTCGCTCCGCTCCGAGAAAAAAATTCGCTCCGCTCCGTCCTCTCGAGAAAATTATAGTACAAACATTGTTTATTATTGTTCAAATTGAGTTTTATTATTTTATTTTAGAAAAATCGGCGACGGTACATATATGGGAGCTATAGCTAAATCTGACCGATTTCGATGATTTTTGCACCATTATAGTTTAGTCTATAAGAAGATTACATTTCGCCAACTTTGAGTAAGATTCGTTGTAAATATAGGTTTTATGACCTAATTTGACAAAATCTGCGATACATATATATGGGACCTATATCTAATATCTGAACCGATTTCGATTGATCAGATTAAAAGGTGATACAGAAGATTATTTTTGTGCTAAGATTTGACGACGATCGGTTAGTAAAAAAAAAGTGCAACGTGACCTCGCATTTTGTCGAAATCGGTAAATTACATAATAATGGGAGCTATAATTAAATTTCTTGATCCGATTTCTTGTCCAAATTCATAACGTTCGTCTTGGTGCCCAACAAAACTCTCTGTACCAAAATTTGATCAAAATCGGTTAATAAATTGGCGACCGAAATCCTGTGAACAACAAATACCATGGACAGACAGGACGGATGGACGGACGGACGCCAAGGCTATAGATCGAACTCAGGAGGTGATTCTGAGTCGATCCGTATATATTTTATGGGTCTAAAAATCAATAATTTCTTGTATGGCACAATTTTTTGGCAGACATCAAACTTATTATACCTAACCACTATGCATGGTTTAAAGGTATAATGACTTTAACAAATGTGTTGAAATATTTTATTAATTTTGAAGATTTTTTAAGAAATATTAAATCATTTTGACTTCATTAAAACGAAATTTGCATTCATGTAGGATACACATTTTTATGTCGAAATGCATTTAGCTATGAAGGATAAACAGACTTCATTGAAAAGTTTTAGAGAGCTTTTAGAACAAAGAAAAACTTTTTTTTCAGAGAAATACGTCTTCTATTCTAGAGAAAAAATTCGTATTCGTATTTTAAGGATCATGGGAAATATTTGGCCATCTCCGAACAATATTCTTTGCGGTGCACCATCACCTATTTAATATGTGATAAGAAACCAAATTTATGAAAATTGGACAAAAATGGCCACCAAATTATGTTTGGTCTGACCAGCCTCGGATGCAAATTTAAAAATTAGACATCTTTTGAACCCAAAGAAACCAACGGCTGAATTGAATTGAAAGTTCTATACACAGAGTAAGAAGTAACTACTTCCGAAAAGTTTTTTTTTTCGTTTTGCAATACAGACGTATGAGAAGAGGTTTTGTTATATTTGGTAAATGTGTGTGGTGTATGTTTATGTTTGCAACAACCTCCCATCAGACATCAGTCCGCGTGATATACCTACGAATATTCTTAACTCAGATCTTAGTGTTAGCCTAATTTCGCTTTTCCCCTTTAAATTGGTATAATAAATGTATATGCGCAACATTTTTCAACCAAAATTGAAAACTAATCCATATTTTAATTAAATTTTCGAGAACTAATCATCAGAAATATAGAGAAATCTAGGATAATAGTACAATAAGTAAAGTAAAATGGTGAATGAAAAAAAAGCATGCCCGTTCGCAAAGATTTGTCTTTACTTTAACATTTTGGGTATTATATTCCGAGGCCAAAAAGCGGAGAATACAAGTAGGATACTTAAAGACTAATTCTGCTTTTAAGTTTGGGGGTTATGTCTTGCTTCTAGGAAGCAAAATGTTAATTTTATATTTTTTTAGATTTTTTTTCGTCAGTTGTTTTCAAAAATCGCTTTAAAAACGAGTTAACGAGTTAATTTTATTTTTTTTCATATTAAAGACTCGACTTCCAGTAGAAAATTATGCCTATTGTTCAAAGTAAAAAGCGTCTTTAAAATAAAGTGTTGATAACTTACTTTTTTAACGGATTTTTTGCTTTGTAAGGCAAGATGCAAAGGAAACAAATTTAAAGAACAATATATTAATTTAACCCTTTCGACCCTAAAAGTTGCGCGTGGAAAACTTTATTTGTTGTGTTTGAATAGAGACTGTTTTTGCGCCGTTGTTAATAAAAAGATAACTGTAACGAGTATGCGAAAGCCTAACAGTGTTTCTTCAAGTTGAATATGAAAAATGAGCTAATTTTGTTGTCAATATAGAAAAAAATTTTCATTAATAACGTACGTACTGCTCAGAAAAAAAATATTTGCGAAATTTTAAAAAGAGGTTTTTTATACATGTGACTTTTTTTTCAAAAAATTACAACTAAAATGTTGAAGAGTTTATATGTAAATCTATTGTAGTACATGTCAAATAAAATATTTCTGGAAGTCAAATTCTTAGAATTGCACAAAAAAACAACAGATGGGAAATTTTTAAAATTGAAAAGTTGCCTGTGGGACAACAATTGGGAGATTGATAGGAAGTAAATTACAATATTTTGAACATAAGACCTGGAGAAAAAAAGTTTAAATAACATGATTTTGAAAAATTTGAAACTTCAATTGGGATGATCCCAGTGACAGAATGCGGCGATGATGTGGAAAACATATCTGGCAGTGGCAGTGGGAGAATTTGGAAGGAATCGTAAAAAGGGAGGAGCCACTTCTTGAACAACATACTAGTGATTGAGCACGAATATTGAAGCGCTTATAATACTTTGGTATTTTTAAAGTAACACCGCCAGTTAAATTGAGCATGGGTTTAAAATAAAACAAAAAAAATTTTGATGATGTCCACGCGTGATTCACGGACAGCGTGAATGAAATTTAAAACGAAAATCATACGATGAATGAAATTTAAACGAAACCTCGTGAAGATGTGCGTGAACGGGATTTAATAAGAAAAATGTGTGGCGCGTGAGTGAGTAAATTATCTAAATAATCCGCTCTCGATAAAAAATTTATCATTCAGTCCAAACCTCACGTCACGTCCAACTAAGTCAGATAAAATTCACTGTTAACATAAATTCATATTCACAGATAAAATTCGCACTGCACGTTAAAACAGACAAAGCACAAAAAGTCACAATCACGGAACAAATTAACTGTTCACGAATTAAATTCAAGCCCAATCGATTTTAAATACACCTTTACATAATTTAATCACGCTTAAATTTCAAGAAGGCGTGAGTCCACTGAGAATTTCGTTAATTACCGAGATTATTAATTGAGCAGCAAATTGTAGTGTTTCCGTTTCGTGACTTACGAGATTTGTCGTGAATTACGAAAAATTGTCGTGAAATAGTGCGAAAGCGATGAGACATAAACATATAGTTCATGTGTGAGCGTGTGCGAGTATAGACTTTATCATTTCGTGACTCGTGATTCCTCCACATGAGCTGGATGAGTACAAAATATTTCTTCGTGAATGAATGTGTTATGAGCGTGATTGAAATATACCACTTACGCGCGCATCTAAGTATATATTACTGTAAAATAAAAAAAACTTAACAAAAATCGCAGATAGAATGACGTAAAACTCTATCATTACAAACAAAATAAGTTTGTAAGTCAACACAATTGCCCAAGTTGCCCACCGCACAGGCAACATTCTCTACCGCCTAAACGAATGGGCGTGGCGACCCGAAATTATTGGCTAGACGCTTCTTAAATGACTCAACATGATTAAAAGTAAATAAAAAATTTTAGCGATAACCTATAAAAATTCGGGGTCGAAAGGGTTAAAGAATTTTTCTTAATTATTAAAGTCACGTTGACCTTACCTGTCAAAAATTTTATCTTTCATGTTATGATAAACCACATTTTTAAGTAAATCACTTAATTAATATGGACATTACAACTTCATTCAAATAGTTCTTAATTGCCTTTTGGAACAAGAAAAAAAATTTATTTTTAGAGAAAATGGCGTCTCCATGTTAAGCAAAATTTTGCATTCTTATTCTAAGGACATGGAATCTTTGACTTCACGACAATATTTTTTTCAGTGTAAGAAAAAACTAAAAATTTAAATTATATAAGATCGTTTAATTGCATTTGTTTGACGTTCATTACAAAACATCTTTTGTAGTAATACGGGAATGAAATTGATCGAAAGTACTGTTTGTTACTTTACAAACACACACTAGATAATATATTTTGACATTTGCCGTTTTTGAAAACACAAGTTAACCTAAAAAACACGTTGTGTTTTCACCCAATGTACGTACAGTACAAAAATACATATCGTACATTTTAATACGTTTACTCACACTACGCTAAGTACTAGGCCTAAATTGAAAATTACCTACACAGTGTAATTTCAAAGTTACACATAATTCATTCAGTAATATTTATTCGGAGCGGAGGCGGGTTTTTCATTTGGAAACCGCTCCGTCCCGTCCGCTCTCGCCGTCCTCTCCAGCTCCGTCGCTCCCGTCCGCTCCATTTTAGAAATGCTGCTCCCTGCTCCGCTCCGGCAAAAAAAGGGCTTGCTCCGCTCCGTCTCCCGGATCCCTGATATAAACGTATTCCCAATACACAGAAGCGAAATCACGATTGCCACTTCGAGTCAAAAATAATCTAGACAAAATTTTTACTGCCATAGAAAATTGTCAATTTTATTTTTTTTTTTTTTTAATTTATTTCTCATAGGAAAATGTTTTTCAACATTTTATGTCTTTAGGAAAATTTTATCAAAATATAATAAATAAAAAAATTAATATAATATAATCTGCCGTTTTTGGTAAGACTCGTGCTCATAATTGGTATGTAGCCTCCATATAAAACGCACCCCGTATTTCAAATTCTGGCTCTTTAATTAACCGCACAAAAGTTCAATATCGGTTCTTAATTATTTCCTGCCTAATATATATACGTGCAAAAACTAATATTATATGTATTTAATCGACCTTTGCTTTGTTTACTATATTATCAGTCCAATGGATTAACTTACATATTTAGAGATTGATGTTAAGAAGTTTTAATATGCCTGCCTTCGTCCGCAATCGCCAAGTAATTTAAGTTGTGGAATGACGCGTGTTTAGTAGAAGTTTCTACACAATCGCATGGTGAATGGTACATAATATTCGCCTGGCCGAACTTACGGGCCGTATATACTTGTTCGCTTTAAGTTGCATAATCGACCATCGCCTGACTAATTTTCGGTAAACCTTGTTTTTTATACCCACCATCATAGAATGGTGATGAGGGTTAGAAATAAGGTTTGTAACACATCGAAAATATCGATTTCCAACTATATAATAGTATATATATCTTGATCAGGGAGATTTTCTAGAACGATATAACCATGTCCCGTCTGTCTATCGGGGGGGGGTGGATGTAATCACGCTACATGCTTTCAATAATAGAGATATTGTCCTGCAATTTGGCACAAGATTCGTTTTCGTGTTTGCAGAACAGGTCAATGTTCGAAGATGGGCTATATCGGTTTCAGGTTTTGATATAAGCCCCCATTTATAAACCGATCCCCGATTTGGGGGTCGTGGCTTCCTAGAAACGCGTATTACCATCCGATTTGTCTGGAATTGGAAATCTAGAAGGTATAGCCTTCCCTATAATAGACCGCGATCTGCATAGTTTAATCCTATTTGCGCTAGAAAATTTTAAATATAGAGGTACTTTATGACACAAAGTTGTGTGCCGATAATGGTGCCTTATCGCGTCCATGTTTTGCGTATATAGCCCCCATAGACCGATTCCAACGTTATTTCTTGGGCTCCATAGAAACCGTTATTTTGGCCTGAATTTGAAATCTATAATGTTCGAATATACTTGGGTATGTAAATGATTTTATATATCCACCTTATATACGCGCGCCTCCGAATTTGGGAATTCTTAGATTCTGTAGAACTTACAATTAGAGAGTGCTTAATTAGTTGTGTTATTGGTGGCATGTTTGTGGCATAGCACCCCCTTGGTGAGTACTGATCTCCCCAAATTTTAACAATCCTCGCGTTGCTATAAACCGTAGTTTTTTAATCCAATTTTCTGAAATTGTAACGGATTTTAGTTTCTAATCGGGCCCATTTGGTAAGGCCTTCTATATAGACCGATTTTCACTTCTTGAGCACTGATCATTCGAAAGTTCTTTTGAAAACTGAAAATAAACATTTTCCAAATTTTTTTTTCTAAGATCATTTGATATAATGGTTTGTAAAAATCCTACAAATTGTAGATTTCAAATCACGGCGTTTATTTCATCATTTTCCTTGTGCACAGAGATGTATTATGATTCCTCTAAAACTTAAACAAGAAATAATCGCAGAGAATCTTAATCTTGTCTTCATATGAAGAATCTTTAAATTTATTTTCGGGAAGAATATCTGTTACAAGCCCCCTGAAATTCTATATATGATCAAGTAAGCTCGCTAACGGACGAGAGAGTTTTTCAAAAGAGACTATTTATATTTGATTCATGGTGGTGGTTATTTTAAGTATTCGGCCCGGCCGAAGTTACTGCTGTCAATATATTTGTTATTTTTATACGCCTCCATGCATAGGATGGGGTATATTAACTTTGTTCATTTCCGTGTTTGATAACACATTGCAGAAATAATGCTCTAAGACCCCATAAAGTATATATAATTCTGGGGTCGTGTGAAATTCATGAGTCGATCTAAAGCATGTCCGTCCGTCCGTCGCGTCCGTTCCGTCGCGTCGTCGCCGTCCGTCTGTTGAAATCACGCTAAACCTCCGATACGAAACAAGCTATCGAGCTTGAAACGTTGCACAAGTAAGTCTGTTATCGAATTGTAGGTCGGATTGAGTATTGAAAAATGGGCCATATCGGTCCACTTTTACACGTATAGCCCCCATAAAAAGGGACACCTAGATTTGGGTTGTGGGAGCCTCTAACAGAAGCATATTTCATCGATCACGGCTGAAATTTGGTATAATGTGTTATGATGGATGGTCTCCATAAACACCAATGCATAAAATTGGTCGCATATCGTTCATATTATACTATATGCCCCCATATAAAACCGATCTAGATTGTGCTTGTGGAGGCCCTGCTAAGATAAGCATAATTTAATCCGAATCCGGCTGAAATTTGGTACAGTGTTAGTAATATGGTCTCTAGACAATCATGCACAAAATTGGCTCGAACATCGTCCAATAATTTAATATAGCCCCCATAATAAACCGATCCCCAGATTTTGGCTTGCGGACCTCAAAGAGAAGCAAATTTCATCCGATTCCGTGCTATGAAATTTGGTAACATGATGTTGGTATAAGTGGCTCCTCTAAAAACCATGCAAAAAATTGTCCACATCGTCATAATTATATAATAGCCCCATATAACCCGATCGCCAGATTTGGTTTGTGGAGCCCTCTAAGAGAAGCATATTTCATCCGATCCGGCTGAAAATGTTGGTACATGGTGTTGGTGTATGGTCTCTTAACAACCATCAAAATTGTCCATATACGGTCCATAATTATATATAGCCCCCATATAAACCGATCCCGCAGAATTGTTGGCTTGTGGAAGCCTCTAAGAGTAGACATATTTCATGCCGATGCCGGCTGAAATTTGGTAGCATGGTGTTGGTATAATGGTATCTAAACAATCATGCAAAAATTGGTCGCACAATCGGTCCATAATTTAATAGCCCCATTATAAAGCCGAATCTCAGATTTGGCTTGCTAAGCCTCAAAGAGAAAGTAAATTGCATCGATCAGCTGACATTTGTACATGGTATTGGTAATATGGTTCTAGCAACGCGTGCAAAAATTGGTCCACATCGGTCCATAATTATATATAGCGCACATATAGAAGCTGATCCCCAGATTTGGTTGCGGAGCTTCTAAGAGAAGAAATTTCATGCCAATCCGGCTGAAATTTGTACATGCGTATTGGTATATGGTAATCTAGGCAACCGTGGCAAAAATTGTCGTCATTATCGGTCCATAATTAATATATAGCCCCCATTATAAACGTTTCTCCCAAAGATTTTGACCTCCGGAGCCTCTTGTGAGGAGCAAAATTCATCCGATTCCGGTTTCAAATTAGGATGTGGTGTTAATATATGGTCGCTAACAAGCCATACCAAAATTGTGGTCCAATCACACAAAGAATTGGTCCAAATATCGGTTCAATAATCATTGGTTGCCACTCGAGCCAAAAAATTAATCTACCAAGATTTTTATTTCTAGTAGAAAATTTTGTCAAAAAGTTTATTTCTAATAGGAAAATTTTGTTAAAATTTTATTTCTGCTAGACATTTTTGTCCAAAATTTTCTTTCTATAGAAATTTTGTGAAGAATTTTTTTTATTTCTGATAGAGAATAAACCAAAATTTTGTGAAAAATTTTATTTCTATAAAATTTTTTTTTGTTAAATATTTTATTTCATGTAGAACATATTTTGTCAAAATTTTTTATGTCTACGTTTGTCAAAAACTGGAATTATATACGTAGCTGGATGCGATCTTTTTATACCCCTCGCATCATAGCCGATGGGGGTTATATTAACTTGTTCAATTCCGTTATGTAACACATCGAAATTATTGCTCTAAGACCCCCATAAAGTATATATATTTGGGTCGTGGTGAAATTCTGAGTCGATCTAAGCATGTCCGAGTCCGTCCGTTCGTACCGTAGCCGTTCCGTCCGTCCGTCTGTTGAAATCACGCATAACTTCGAACGAAACAAGCTAATCGACTTGAAACTTGGCACTAAGTAGTTTGTTTAAGATGTAGGTCGGATGGTATTGCAAAATGGCCATATCGGTCCCACTTTTACGTATAGCCCCCATATAAAGGACCGCTCAGATTTGGGTTGTGGAGCCTTCTAACAGAAGGCAATATTTCATCCGATCCGGCTGAACTATTGGTACACATGGTGTTTGAATAATATGGTCCTTCTAACAAGCCATGCAAAAATTGGTCCCATATCGGTGGCATAACTTATATATAGGGCCCCCATATAAACCGATCCCCCAGATTTGGCTTTGTGCGAGCCTCTAAGATAAGCACATATTTAATACCGATCCGGTCTGAAATAATATAGGTACATGAGTGTTAGTATATGGTCTCTAACAGATCATGCAAAATTGGTCGACATCGGTCGCATAAATTATATATACGCCCAGCCATAATAAACCGATCCCCGAGATTTGGCTTGCGGAGCCCTCAAAGAGAAGCAAATTTAATCCGATTCCGGCTGAAAATTTGGTACAATGATAGTTGGTATATGGTCTCTAAACAACCATGCAAAAATTGGTCAACATCGGTCCATTAATTATATTATAGCCCCCATATTAAACCGATTCGCCAAGAATTTGGTTTGTGAGCCTCTAAGAGAAGCATATTTTCATCCGATCCGGCTGAAATTTGGTACAATGTGTCTGGTGCGTAGATGGTCTCTAACAACCATTGCAAAAATTGTCCCATATCGGTCCATAATTTATATATAGGCCCCCATATAAACCGATCCCCAGATTTGGCTTGTGGAGCCTCAAGGAGCAAGCATATTTTCATATCCGATCCGCTTGAAATTCTGGTACAGTGTGTTGGTATATGGTTAATCATAACAATCGTGTCAAAAATTGGTTTACCACCAATCGGTCCAATAATATATCATAGCCCCCATATAATCCGATCTCCAGATTTGCTGCGAAGCCTCAAAAGAGAATAAATTGCATCCGATCCCAGCTGAACATTTGTACATGTATTGGTATATGGTCTCTACAACCGTGCAAAAATTGGTCCACACGGTCACTAGGTCCACTAATTATATATAGCGCACTATATAAACCGATCCCTCAGATTTGGGTTGCGGCAGCTTCTAAGAGAAGCAAATTTTCATCCAATCGGATGAAATTTGGTAAGGCACTGGTAATTGGTATAGTGGTATCTAGCAACCGTGCAATGAAAATTGGTCCCATATCGGTCCATAATTAATATATAGCCCCCATATAAAACGTTCTCCAGATTGTTGACCTCCGAGCCTCTTGGAGGAGCAAAAATTTTCATCGATCCGGTTAAATTAGGAATTGTGGTGTTAGTAAATATGGTGTCGCTAACAACCGATACGCAATAATTGGTCCCAATCACACAAAATTGGTCCATATCGGTTCATAATATTGTTGCCACTCACCAAAAATAATTTACCAAGATTTTTATTTCTATAGAAATTTTGTCAAAAGTTTTAATTTTATAGAAAATTTTGTTAAAAAATTTTATTTCTGTAAGACATTTTTGTCAAAATTTTTCTTTCGCTATAGAAAATTTTGTGAAAATTTTTATTTTATAGAAAATTTTTTATATTTCTATAGAAAATTTTGTTAAAATTTTATTTCTGTAGAAAATTTTGGGGTGTCAAAATTTTTATGTCTAGCTTTGTCAAAACTGAAATTAATATACGTACTGGATCGATCTTTTTGATTTTAATATATACCACGTGTGGACTTAATACAATTTAGAAGATGGGTTTAGAGGTTGATAAGATAACCTTGCCATCGCAAGCGTTACCGCAACTTAAGTAATTCGATTGTGGTGGCAGAGTTTAAAAGAAAGTTTCTTACGCAATCCATGATTGGAGGGTACATAAGCTTCGCCTGGCCGAACTTACGGCCGGTATAAATTGGTTTATAATTAGGGAAAACAATGAATATACAACAGAAATTTCGGCCAGGCCGAATATTTATATTATCTACAACAAGCATCGATTGTGTATAAGTTCAACTAAAACTCGCTACCCACAATCGAAATTACTTAGGTTGTGGAAGACCAAGAACAATTATACGTAGGAAGATGGAAATTGGTCATGCGTCACACCAGGATTGTTGGCATTGACGGCGTGTTTAGTTCCATACATGTTTATAATTTTAACCCTTCACTCACTACTGTGGTACAGGTAATAATAAAGTGTGTGCATTTGTATGTAACACCGAGAAGGAGTAGCCATAGACCCATCTTTTAGTATACCGATCGGCTTAGAATTAAATTCTGAATCGATTTAGTCCGTCTGTCTGTATGTTGATGTATTTTTGTGTGCAAAGTCCAGCTCGCAGTTTAAGTCGGATCGTCCTCAAATTTGGACAGGGTTACCTATTGATCGCCTATTGTTCATTGCGGCCATTTTATCACCTCAGGAGGCCAAAGTTTTACCCCGAGGTACGTACAATTTGGCACACGGGAGTAGAATTAACAATGTAAATATACAACAAAATTTGGGTTGGAATGGTTCAGATTAGATATCGCTTCCGATATATAGCATTCGCTGACGATTTACACTCTATGGCCCTAGAGGTCAAAGTTTTAGCCTTGAGTTATGTAACATTTTTCACAAGGAGTAGAAACTTACATTATAAATATGCAATACCGAATTTTGGGTTTGAAATCGGTTCAGATTTAGATATATCTCCCTTATATATCCTTGTCGTCCGATTTACAGTCATAAGACACCGTAGATTAAAAATTTCTC
>PGFW01052067.1:0-10641 GCA_003123925.1 Haematobia irritans | reverse complement strand
AAAATTACCTATGGAACTCTTTTCGGGACCTATAAACTTCGCAAGAAATTTAGACTTTGGAAACGAACACGAATATTCTAGATAAAATTAACGAAATATAGACAGAACTTATATCAATAGTAAAGAAAAAGGTTAGACGCAAAGAGAAATTAATCTAGCTCAATACACACCGAGAGGACCCGATCGGAGGACGAAAATGAGAAATCTTAGAAGGAATCTAGGAGAAATAAGACTCACTCCAGATGTTTCTAGCATAGAGTGCTAAAGGATAAAAATTCCTATCGTGGACTACTAGCAAGAGAAAACTACATTAGGTAAGGATGAATTAAGGAACAAGGAAGGATCAATATTATTTTTTGTTTTTTTGTTTTGTTTCTAGCATACCCCTGACACTCGGACAAATGTTGGAAGTACATAATTTCGACATAGACCAAAGTATGGTAATATTAAATGTTGGTAAATCTAGGACAATAGACAATTTTTTCAGTCTAACACACATTATTGACTTAGACAACTACAGTAACCAGATCGCAAATATATCTGCTATCATTGAACAATTTGGAAAACATAGCGTTCTTCAAGATTCTTAAGGAATGCATATTAAAAATTAAGATAATGCACGAACAAATTCGAATACATTAAGGCCCATATAAAAAGAAAAAACGAAGGACTTATAATGGGATTAGGTCGACAATAAAGTTTATTTACTGGGACATGGACGCAAATGATGCTGAGACTATTTAACAAGCAAATTCAGAATTTGAATATGACCTATGATCAGGCAGCATGATTCGGGATGCAGGGAACTTAATTTGACAAATTATTGAAAAGATTTAAGAACTAACTAAACATATAAACTATCAACAGGACGTTATAAACGAATTTTTGACGAAACTTCAACAGAAACCTCAAATAGTATACGCAAAGAAGATACTATTTTAGAAGAAATGCAATACATGAACCAACTTAACTTTAATATAGATCTACTATCAGACCATATTTCAGACATAATAGATGCAATTATGCTTGCTAAATTGGGTACGGATATCTAAATAATTCTTCACCTGGGAAGAAATCACCGTAATACGAAATACTTTTCAAAACACCAAGGATGATCTAATATCAGGACAAAACATCTACGACTCTTAGAACTTCAAGCTCACTAAACGATAACAATCTCATATTTAGTGTAAAAATCCAATTTTGAATTGAAATCTTACACACTTATCATTCATTCCAACTCCCATAAATAAGACCATGCGAATTATAACTAACCCTTATATAAATTATATAATCAAAGATACAACACTTACTGAACCCTGTCCACGTGAATGAGGAATACATATACTGTAAAAAATCTACAGCATCGGGAGGAAACAGACAAATCACCTTATTGGCACGGTTTCATCATAAGCGGAAAAACACAACCTGTCCCGCTGGAGATGTGGGTCCAATCTTCAATATTCCAACTGAGAAATAACTTATCATGTTGTTTTTTAATGTAAAAGGTTACTAATCACATCTACTTGCAGCAAAACTAATGTAACAATCAGAGGGAATTCGTTAATACGCTTTTCGAACTGTTCAGTAACTGCAGCCTCGATAACTTATAAAGACAACCCTTTGTACTTCTGGACCACACATGATATCCCCCACAATACAAAATTGATAGCAGCCTCAACCCATAAGCGACTCATTGAACCTTATGAAAGTTGAGAAAATACCTTTTAAAAAATGAACATGATATCATTACCTCAAACAAGATAATCACCAAAAACAACAAGATCCATATAGGCACATAATGATTATTGGATGGCACTGGTTGCAGCTCACGATCGTTCCTATGGAGTAGAATCTAGTATAAAATTCTACCCTCGAGCAGATGAAAGTCGCTTTGCCCCATATCGCAATCACTGTGGCCTTCGCTGTACACTAAGGGGGGAGGGTTACGCGTTATAACCCGCCACCATCGAAGACACCCTATCATACGTAGAAACCTAGACCAATCGAGACACCCTAATATACTAGGAAATATAGAATAAGATATTTTCAATTCTCTGATTAAGCACATTCTACAATAATTTTGTAACCGTTTCATAATGATTTCTTATTTCAATTTTTATTAAAGCATACACACACACTTACCTTCTTATTCATCATAGGAAACGAACAGACAATGTAGAATTAAGCATTTCTTATTTTTCCATTTCATTTCTAACTACTCTTAGAAAGCATTTCCTTTATTTTCAATTTATTACAACACACACACACACACACCATCATTTATGTTCAAATAACGAAACAGACAGCATAATCTAGGTCACAGATTTGGCAACAACAGTAAAGTAATGACCACGGTTTGTCCAGAATCTGCAATTCATAAAAACACACAAACACACTTACCTAGTCGATAAAGGTAGAAAATGTTAACAATAAGTTTCAGTTTGAAGTTAAAACTCAAACGACCACGTCTGTTACTCAGGCGTTGTAACATGAGCTAAGCTCACCGTTCATTAAGATTCTTCATGAAACGCCATTTTAGAGTTAAGTAAATTTTCAAATGGAAAAATCTGTTGTAAACCTCTAAAATAGAAGTGCAAAGATATCACGAAGACTAAGTTGAAGTAAATTACCAGCAATAAAGTTCGAAAAGGCAATGAGGGAAGATGTATTGATACCATGCGCCCATTGGCGATAGCCTTGGAGATCCCGGGGGTGCTAATGCCCGAAAATTGTGGCACCAAGAATATTTTATTGATAACTTTTTTAGTCATCATTACTGATTATATAAAAATTTTTCACCTACACCTATATTTTTATATCGTACAAAATTGTACATTCTAAAGACGGGTGAAAAAGCTTAAAATCCAGAGATACGTTAGTTCGACATCAAGATCGGAATATACAATTAAACATGACTAGAACCATCAACTTCATATTAATCTATCTAAGAGGAACATTTGGACAGTTCAGTCAAAGCAAGATTATGAAAATTTCAAGTCATTACAGCATAAGTTCGCCGAGGCGAATCTTAATTCCCACCACCATGAGTAACACCTATAATAGTTTCAGCGAAGCTCTTACTTGTAGCGGGATTACTTGATAATAATATAGAATTATCGGAGTAGATTGTCCCAAGCAGATCAACTTCAACCCAGTACGCTTCCCGAGAGAAATCTAAGATTTTTTTTATATGGTTGATTAGATCAGTCTCTTTGATTTATAAGAATCATTTTGATTGATTTTTTTGTTTGGGAATACTAACACTCTTGTATAGTGTGCAAGAAATTATGAAGTGAGTTTGATTGAATCTAAATTTGAACATTTTTACCCCCAGTTATTAGAAGGACTTACGAGAAGCTAAATGCTGGAAATGTAACTTTAGCATTTCCATGATCAGTGCGCTGCTACACTCACAGAGTGAAATCGTTTATAGGGAGCACGTGGTGCAATTGGTTAGCATGCGCGCCGTCTTGCATAACAAGGGTCGTCGGGTTCATTCGCTTTCGAACGACACCAAAAGTTCTCAGCGTGGATTACCCACCTCAGTACATGCTGGTGACATTTCTGAGGGTTTCAAGTTCTCTAAGTTGTTTCCTGCAATGTGGAACGAGTTCGGATCGGCTATAAAAAAGGGAGTCCCTTGTCATGGAGCTTAACATGAATGGCAGCACTAGTAGATAAGAGAAGAATTCACAATGTGGTATCCAATGGACTGGATAGTCTAAGTAGCTGTACTCGGGCTGCACCTAACCTAACTTGACCTATGGACCTTAACAAGATGGGACTATACAACTAAATTCCATACAGGTGTTTTTGTGGCCCAGTATTATTTTAACGAGATTTCAGCAAATCGGATAAACACAATGTTTATGAAGTCCAAAAGTACACTGCAGAGTCGGTCTAATATGGGTGCTATACCTAACATTCTGGCCGATGCACAGCCATTTTCGAAAAATTATTTATGGTACTGCAGTACCTAGACTTTAAAATTTCAGGCAATTGATAAAGCTACGGGTTTAGAGTCCAGAAGAGAAAATTCGGGATATCAAATATATTATGGCTATCCAAGAACATGGACCCGATAGACACCATTTCGCCACACCTAAATATGCGTCAAACAATACCATATGATTTCAGTAATTTCTGCAAATCGTATTGAATAGGTTTGTAGAAGCCCTGAATTAAAATCGGCGAGATCGTCTATATGGATGCCTATACCAGAACAGTGGACCGTACAAGTCAGATCTTTAAAAATCGGGGGATCGGTTGCTGATGTGGGCTCATACTTAAAACATGGGTCGATAGGGCATATTTTCGGCACACCTCGATTTCAATTACAGGCAAACGGATTGCAAAAATGCGGCTTCAAGAAGTCAAAAATCGGGAGACGGTCTATCATGGGGCTATACCAGACATCGGACCGATACAACTTCATCTTCGCAATCTTTATGTCATCAATGCTTCTAGGATCTAAGAAAAGGATGAAAATACGGTTCTCGAAGACCACGAAGGTAAATAGGAGTCAGCTCTATATGAGGGCTATAGCAAAACATGGCGATACACCCAATTTCAACAGCACATATTTTTGTCTGAAACCTTCTAATTTCAAATGTTCAGGGCAAATCGGATTGAAGAATACGGTTCCTAGGCCCAAGACCCATCGGCGGTGGACTATATCATGGGGGGCTAATAAAAATACATTCTCGAATTGACTTGCCAGCAACAAAAACGAATTGTGCAAATGTGCAGGACGTAGCACCATTGATGAAAGTGTGCGTGATTACAACAGGACGGGCATGGTTATATCGTCTCTGAGATTTTCCCGAGTCAAGAACTATACGTATACTTTATTATAGTCGAATCAAGTATTCCGATGTGGGTGGTAGGGTATGAAGAATGGTAAAGGTAGGAAGTTGGGCTGGGCGACTGATATCACACTCTGTAAAGGGTAGCCAAAGAATGCAATGAAAAACTGTTGATGTTTATACACGCGTCTATTAGTCAAAGGTCTATTACAACAAATCGGACCGAACAATGAATTTTCATTGGCTAGTCCATAGGCCGGAAGAATTTCTTGACACGATTTTACGATTTTTAAGCGGAATCCGTCGTATTTAGTCGATATTTGTTTTTATCTGCCCATAAACTGCATCTGGCCAATGTGCAAGCAATCACACCCGAGAAGGAATTGATCCCCTCAAACATGTTTTAAGAGCAAAATGTGATTTGCTTGGGGTGCGTGACGCATGGCACAATATCCAGTATGATATATCACTCATTGTTCGAATTTCGGTAAATCAAATTAATACTTATTAGGAATTGAAAACACTGATTCAAAGCGCCTTCTATATTGCTTTCAAATCTTACCTCTTCTTTTCTCTAGATGTTATTACCTCGTGAAATATTCGCACTATACCGAAGAGTCGGTTTTTCTGGACAGATATGTATATAGCCGGACAAAGCCTGAAATAACATTGAACGTATAACTTTCACCGGTGAGAAGCTCTGTGAAGAAGTCCTGTGGATTAAACAGAATTCATTGGAACGAAGATTTCAATGATAAACAAGTTTGTAGAGCGATTTTCATTAAACCACTCATATTGGACCAATGTATTTTTCTTTTTATTCTCACTCTATATGATAGATAAACTGACATTCCTTATGTCTTCTTGATGCCAATTGACCCGAAATCAAATTTAGGTTGGAATAAAAGGTTGCGGGGGCTTAACGGAAATTCGCTAGTTTTCTTTGATGCATATTACAAATGGAGTGTGATAACAATCAGAGCATGGATTTGTTTTTATTTCGCAATGTGTCGACAAAAGGGACACACTAATCGTCTAAAAAAAATGGGTACACGGATATTGAGATTGTCTTATTTGATACGTATCAACCACAGTGCGTCTAAGGTGTATGTTTGGTTTAAATCTTTTTGCCTTTACAGTTCATCTGTGTTGTCATAAAGCACAAGCATACTGTTCCTTTATACGTAGTTTATCTTTGTTAGAATTGAAGACTGCATCCTCAACAGTATACGCCAACTCCCGAAGGACCAAAAAGTACCAAAAAAGGTATGTTATTAAATAACGATACCAGTTCCCGCCACAAAACTACTCCGTACTAACTCCACCCATGGGATTGCCTAGATCGACTTTCTTCTAAAGAACTCAGTCCTACGACAATTCGTATTTTACTTGGGTATGCCAGAGACATAACGGCTTGCCGATGACCAAGGATTAAATCTTAACATCATTTATAAAATTGTAAAAGTTAGTCTATGCCCGAAGGATATATTATACTAATGAACTGTTAAAGCAAAGATTTAACCAAAATACACCTTTAGACGCACTGTGGTTGAATATATCAAATAAGACAATCTCAATATCTCATGTACCCATTTTTTTAGACGATTAGTGTGTCCCTTTTGTCGACACAATTGCCAAATAAAAACAAATCCAAATGCTCCTGATTGTTATCACACTCCATTTTGTAATATGATAAAGAAAACTAGCGAATTTCGTTTAAGCCCCCGAACCTTTTATTCCACCTTAAATTTGGGATTTGGGGATCATTGCATAAAAGACATAAGAATGTCAGTTATCTACATCAATATGGAGTGAGAATAAAGAAGCAAAAAAATTACATTGTCCAATATGGAGTGGGTGTTATGAAAAACGCTCTTAACAAATTGTTTATCATTGGAAATGTCTTTTCGCTTACCAATAAATTGTCCTATAATACCACAGGATTTTCTTCATCAAGCTTCTCAGCCGTGGAAAGTGTATACTCAATGGCTTTATTTCAGGTCCTTAGTCGGCGTATATAACATATCTGTCCAGAAAACCGACTTCTCTCATATTGCGAATATTTCACGACGTTTAATAATCATTCATTTAGAGAAAACGAAGGAGGTAGATTTGAAAGCAATAATAGAAGGGCATTGAATCCAGTGTTTTCATTCCTAATAATTATTAATTTTTGTATTGGTACGAAATTTCGAACAAATATTGAATGGATATGATTCATACTGGTAATGTGCATCGGTCACCACCCAAAATCACATTTTGCTCTTAAAACATTGTTGAAGGGGATCAATTCCTTTCTTCTGCGGTTGATTTGCTTGCAAAATGGCCAGATGCATTTTAGGGCCAGATAAATACAACTATTGACGTAAATACGCACGGTTCTCGTTAAAAATGTAAAATTGCGTTTTAGACAAGAAATTCCTTCCGGCCTATGACTACGCACATGTAAATTCATTGTTTCTGGCTCGATTTTGCTTTTGTAATAGACTTTTGACTAAAATCGATATAAAATCAAAGTTGCCTTCATGCATTTTTTGGACTTTCTACAGAGGTGGATATAGTCGGCCCAGCACCCAACTTCCTACTTACTCATTTGTCATACCTCACCACCCACATCGGAATATTTGAGTTCCGACTAATATTAACAGTATATAACGATTCTTGATCGGGGAGAAATTCTAAGGACGAATAACCATGCTCCGTCTGTAGTAATCACGCCTACAGCTTTTCAATAATGGTGTATTCGCATCCTGCAATTTTGTAGCAGCAGATTCTTTTTGTTGCCTGGCAAGCTCAAATTTCGAGAACCTGGGCTAATTTTTATTAGCAGTATATATCCAACGGCCCCGATTTGGGGTCTTTGGGCAAGAAACCCGTATTTCAATCCGATTTGCCCTGAAATTTGAAATCTAAAGGTTTTTTAGGACCACAAATATGTGCTGTTGAAATGGGTTATCGCCGTCCATTTTTGCATAGCCGCCCTCATATTTAGACTGATCTCCTGATTTACTTCGTGGGTCTTCGAGAAACCGTATTTTCAATCCGTTGTTGCTAGATCTAGAAGCATTTGATGACCATAAAGAAGGTGTGGCTGAAGAATGAGTGTATCGCGGTCCATGTTTCTGGTATAGCCAATAGACCGATCTTCCCGATTTTTACTTCTTGGAAGCCGCGAATTTTTCAATCCGATTTGCCTTAATTGAGAATCCTAGTGTGACCGAAATATGGGGGGCCTATCGGACCTGTTTTAGTATAGCCATACAGACCGACTCTCCCGATTTTAAGATGAGTTTGTATCGGTCCATGTATCGTGTTAGCCCGTCCATATAGACCGACTCTCCCGGATTTTAACGTTCTTGGGGCTGCTACAAAACCTTATTTTCCAATCCGATTTGGTCCGAGAAAATTAAATGCCTACGGTGGGTTGTTTGAACGCATTTAGTGTGCCTTGGAAAATGGTGTCTATCGGTCCATGTTATTGGTATAGCGGGCATAAGTACATATTGATTTTCCCGATTTTTCTTCTTGGACTCTAGAAACCGTTATTTTTATCCAATTTGCCTGAATTTTAGGAATCTAGTCGTTACTTGCAGCTACCATAAATAGGTTCAGAAAATGGGTGTGCATCGCGTCCATTATGCTATAGCACCCATTATAGACCGATCTCCTGAGTGTACTCTTTGGACTTCTATCAAACCATTGTGTTCTTATCGATTTGCCTGAAATTGTAAATATACTGGCCACAAAAACCTGTATCGGATCTTAGTTCTTTATAGCGTCACTGTTAATGCCCTCCCTAGGTTAAGTTGTAGGTTAAGTGGCGAGCCCAGATGTATCAGGCTCACTGTAGACTATTCAGTCCATTGTGATACCACATTTGGGGTGAACTTCTCCTATATCACTGAGCTGACTGCCCGATTCCATGTAAGCTCAGACTGACAAGGGGACCCCTTTTTCATCAGCGGAGTCCGAACGTCGTTCCACATTGCAGTGAAACCACTTAGAGAAGCTTTTGAACCCTCAGAAAGTGTCACCAGCAATTACTGAGGTGGGGATAATCCAACCGCTGAAAACAACTTTTTGGGGTGTTCGGTCGAAGCCGGAATCGAAGGGCCCACGACCTTGTGTATGCAAGACGGCATGCTAACCATTGCCCACGGTGGTCCCTACTAAACCGATTTCACTTCTTGAGTCGTGAGACGCATGATATGAAATTGCTGAAAAGTTTACATTTCCAGGTTTACCTTCTCGTACATCTTTACTAATTAATGGCGTAAAAATGTTCAAGATTTTATCCCGCCTCTTCAAATCAGACGCTCCACTTATAATTTTTCTTGCACACTTATACGAGATGTTATGAATTCCCAAAAAAAACATTCAAGTCAAAAGATGATCTGGTATAAAATTCCAGAGACTGATTCTAATCACCAATATAAAATCTTTAGATTTCCTTCGGGAAGCGTACTGGTTGAATTGATCTGCTGGACAATATCATATCCCCTGAAATCCCTCTATATATATCAAGTAATCCGCTACAACTAAGAGCTTTCGGCTGAATGAAACGATTATATTTTTTCGATGGTGGTGGAATTTAAGACTTCGCCCGGCTGAAACTACTGCTGTATGTACTTGCTTATCATAATCCTTGCTATTGGACTTGGAACTGTCCAAATCGTCCTTTAGGACCTAGATAATGATGAATGTTCGATGGTTCTAGTCATATCTAATTTATTATCTCGATCTTATGTCGACTAACGTCATCTTGGATTTTTAAGCCTTTTTCAACGTTCTTGTAGAAAGACAATTTGTACCCCGATATAAAAAAATATGAGGGTGAATGGGTGACAAATCTTTATATAAATTCACAAGGTATGATGATAAAAAAAGTTAGCAGATAAATCATCCTTGGGTGCCACAATTTTCGGGCATAGCATCCCCCGGGATCTCCAAGCTACGCCAATGGTATAAATACATTTTCATTGCTCTTTTGCGATACTTTATTTACTGGTATTTACTTCACTTTAGTCTTCGTTTATATCCTTGCACTTCTATTTTAGAGTTTAAACAGGATTTTTCTTTGAAAATTTACATTAACTGAAAATGCATTCCATAAGAATAACTTATAAATGGCGAGCTTTAGCTAATTTACAACGCCTGCTTGAAGGCCTCTAGTATTCTCCCGCTGGATGTTGAGTAATATTTGGACTCAAGGAATATGCATGTGTTTATGTACGTTAAAAATTCTCTAAGCTGATTTTTCCCATTGGAAGCATTGAAATTTGAGTTTTATCCCTTTAAAATAAATTACAAAGAAAATTCTGTGCCCCTGTAATTTCTGTTTTTTGCAACCATTTGTATCAGTGGTCGTGTAAATTGCTTTGTTTCATTTTTCCATTATGTTCCTATTTTGTTCAATAGGGGTTATGAACCTTTATTTTTTTGTTCGTGGTTGGGATTTAATTCCAAGCTATTAGCAATTATCAGATCTCTGCCTATCTCTGCGCTAGTTGTCATAACAATTCTTTTCGGGTCTTTGTGAGAAAAATGAGGTTTCGCCTTTATTTAGAGATTTACTACTTAAAAGTGAAGTGTCAGACAGTATTGACTACTGGTTTCCGTTCACAGGATTGCCGAGGATAGACAAATTAAATCGAATATTGTTTTCTAAAGAGTCTTGATTATCGCATCCCATCTGTCTCATATTAAAGAAGGGCTGCAATTTCGATTCAAAGAAAACTTAGCGGCAACAATAAGATAAAAATCTATCATCTTTGGTCGAGTATCTCTTTTCATATTTCTTTTCTCAAATATAATTCTCTTACCTTGTTTTTTC
>PGFW01052052.1:19538-33447 GCA_003123925.1 Haematobia irritans | reverse complement strand
CATCCACAGTCCTTTAGTATAGATCTGGCTGGGAGAGAATAACTCAATTTGGGGCCTTATGGCTAACTCCTTATGGAGAAAACATTTGGGAAATTTCCTCTTACAAATTGAATCATCTTTTCCCCACTGTACATCATCTTTTCATATAACTACAAGTCCCTTAATCTTATTTTTTATTTTCGTTTTGTTACATAGTAATGCAACAACACGAAATTTTTTTTAGAGAAACTAATTTTGTTTAGAATTCACCTAAGTGTGCTGAACAGTCGAACAATGCTTATTGTTTCTACAGTCAACTACAACTAATGACAATTAACAGAAACTGTTTCCAGGATACAACAACAATGCTAACGCTCTACATTAGTTCGTGTTTTTCCTAGTTTTACGACTGGCCTCATCGTTGCAATATTAATACATGTTAGCCTGAACCGAACAGGCAATTGACGTCCAAATGCATTATATCTAATATACAATTTTATTCGAGCTTTATGGACAGATATAGATTAAGGAACATGGTTAATAGAGCCATTGAAAAGGAAAACGCCAGATACAAATCTATACACGGCCTTGACTGTACATTTTTTGTGATTGATTTTTTGTTTCAGGTTAAAAAATTTGTTGAAATCAATTTAAATTTTTAATTAGAAGCATATTTTTTGTTAACCAATATAACCACGTTTATTCACACAAAAAATGCTTTTCTTTTCTAATTCAATCGCCGGAAATTAAATTGTTCCAAATAATTATTTTATTGCAATATCTTCATAACAGAAATGATTATCAATTAAAAAATTAATTAATCCAAGGTTAAAAAAAATTACTTGATATATTAATTTGTGATTGATTTTTGTTTCAGTTAAAAAAATTTGTTTGAATCAATTAAATTTTTAATAGATGCATTAATTTTTGTTAACCAATATAACCACGTTTATTTCACACAAATTTTTTTTTTTCTGATTCAATGGCGAAATTAATTTTTCCAATTAATTTTCTAATTGAAATGTCTTCAATCACAGCAATGATAGCATCAATTAAAAAAATAATGGATACTATTAATTTTTGCGATAGATTTTTGTTTCAATTAAAAAAATTATTGGATAAATTAAATTTTTAATTGATCCGACAAATTTGTATACCCTCCACCATAGGATGGGGGTTATATTAACTTTGTCATTCCGTGTGTAACACATTGACATATTGTTCTAAGACCCCATAAAGTATATATATTTTGGGTCGTGGTGAAATTCTGAGTCGATCTAAACATGTCCGCTCGTCCGTCTGTTGAAATCACGCTAACTTCCGAACGAAACAAGCTATAGCTTGTCGATAGCTATCGACTTGAAACTTGGCAGTAGTAGTAGGTCCGATGGTATTGCAAATAGCCATATTGGACCACTTTTACGTATAGCCCTCATATAAACCAACCCCCGGATTTGGCTTGCGGAGCCTCTTGGAGGAGCAAAATTCGTCCAATCCGCTTGAAATTTGGTACGTGGTGTCAGGATATGGTCTCTAACAACCATGCAAAAATTGGTCCTTATCGGTCCATAATTATATATAGCCCCATATAAATCGATCCCCAGATTTGACCTCCGGAACCTCTTGGGCAGGAGCCAAATTCATCTGATTAAGTTTAAATTTGGTATGTTACATTGCGCTAGTATATGGCCACTAACAACCATGCAAAAATTGGTCCACATCGGTCTATAGTTATATATAGCCGATCCCCAATCACAACAAAATTGGTCCATATCGGTTCACAATCATGGTTGCCACTCGAGTCAAAAATAATCTATCAAAATGTTATTTCTATAGAAAATGTTGTCAATATTTTATTATTAAAGAAAATTTTGTCAAAATTTTATTTCTATGGAAAATTTTGTCAAAATTTTATTTCTATGGAAAATTTTGTCAAAATTTTATGTCTATGGAAAATTTTGTCAAAATTTTATTTCTATCGAAAATTTTCTCAAAATTTTATTTCTATAGAAATTTTCCCAAAATGTATTCTTAGTAGAAATTTTTTAAAATTTTATTTCTATCGAAAATTTTGTCAAAATTTTATTTCTATAGAAAATTTTCTCAAAATATTATTTCTATAGAAAATTTTGTTAAAATTTTATTTCTATCGAAAATTTTGTCAAAATTTTATTTCTATAGAAAATTTTCTCAAAATGTTATTTCTATAGAAAATTTTGTTAAAATTTTATTTCTATCGAAAATTTTGTCAAAATTTTATTTCTATAGAAAATTTTGCTTCAAAATGTTATTTCTATAGAAAATTTTGTCAAAATTTTATTTCTATAGAAAATTTTGTCAAAATTTTATTTCTATCGAAAATTTTGTCATAATTTTATTTCTATAGAAAATTTTGCCAAAATTTTATTTCTATATAAAATTTTACCAAAATTTTATTTCTACAGAAAATTTTACCAAAATTTTATTTCTATAGAAAATTTTGCCAAAATTTTATTTCTATGGAAAATTTTGTCAAAATTTTATGTCTATAGAAAATTTTATAACAATTTATTTCTATAGAAAAGTTTGTCATAATTTTATTTCTATAGAAAATTTTATCAAAAATTTATTTCTATAGAAAATTTTGTCATAATTTTATTTTTATAGATTTTTGTCAAATTTTATTTCTATTAGAAAAATTATTGTGAAAATCTTTATTTCTATAGAAAATTTTGTTAAATTTTATTTCTATAGAAAATTTGTCAAATTTCTATTTTCTTAAATTATTTCTATAGAAAAATTTTGTCAAAAATTTTATTTCTATAGAAAATTTTGCCAAAATTTTATTTCTATAGAAAATTTTGTTAAAATTTTATTTATTTAGAAATTTTTGTCAAACTGAATTATATACGTATTTAATCGGCTTTTTTTTTTTGTTCAATATATAAGAAGTTTTAAGATACCTTGCTATCGGCAAGTGTTACCGCAACCCAAGTAATTCGATTGTGGATGACATTCTTTAGTAGAAGTTTCTACGCAATTCATGGTGGAGGATACATAAGATTCGGTCTGGCCGAACTTACGGTCGTATATCGTATTGTTTAAAACTCAATTAAGACTTTAATGGGAAAATTTTTCTTCACTGAAATAAATTTGTAAGCTGTCAGAAAATCGGCTTAGAAATAATTGCCCAACCTGAATTTGAATCAGCCATCCTGTATTTATATATAATTTTTTATACATTATAAAATTATATTGCTAAACCTCGAATATATTCTAATGTATGCTTTTTTCTTTTCTCATTTCAGGTATGATTTTGTTCATGGTTTAAAATTCAATGCATGATGTCATGGGCGGGTATTATTTAAAGATTATATGAATAATTTAATAAAAATAATAATAAAAACTAAAATGAAAATAATTTAATAAAAACTAACTCTTTTATGTTTTATTTAGCTAATTGGACCTAAATTCATAGATGTAAAGAAGAAACCCTTTTTACATTTTTATACCAACGTTTCGTCAATACCCAGCAAAAAAGAGCTTCCAAAAAAGTAGTTTGAATCCCCAATCTGTGATCCGGAGGTAGTGCAAACTTGGATCATCTCCTATGAATTTTACATGGGCTTGTCATAGGACGGAAGTACTCCGTTTTTGGATCCTTTGCATTGATTTAGAAGTTGTGCCCTGGAAGTTAATTTGAATGAAGAAATTTAAAAGCGAAAGAAAAAATTTTTTTTCAAATTTTTTTTTTTGGCACCATAACAGAATGCCTTAGCACCACTCAGCCACAAATGCCATTGAACATAAAGCGTCGAAAGGTCAATTCAAATGTTGTGTTGGATGATCGTAATAGGACACCAAGGAATAACATTCTAATTGGTTCTCGATATGTTCTTTATTAGTATGAACGAAAAAATAAGAAACGCAGGTTCAATTCTCACCAGCGGCAATTTTTTTATCAAAATTTTTTTTTATGTTATGCATCTTTTTTATTTTTTATTTTCGGCATATATTTTCTATAAATATATTTTGTCGTAATACGACACCAAGGAATAACATTCTAATTGCTTCTCGATATGTTCTTTATTAGTATGAACGAAAAAATAAGAAACGCAGGTTCAATTTTACCAGCGGTAAATTTTTTTATTAAATATTTTTTATGTTATGCATCGTTTTTATTTTTTGTTTTCGGTATATATTTTCTATAAATATATTTTGTCCATTAGAAATCAACAAAAAAAATAAATATTCTCATAATTTGCAAAACCTTCGCAAAAGAACTTCCATGGAAGCGAAAAAGTCAAACGGCACAGGTTCTAATCCCAGCGGAAATGATTTTTTATTATTATTATTTTTTTTACTTTTTTATTAATTTTCTATTTTTTTATTAATTTTTTTTTTTGTAAAATTTAAGTGTCCAAAATTTGCACTTAAAATAGCCTGATTGCGTACTTTCTAATACTTGTCCACAAGGACTGCATCGGAAGTAGAAAAAAATCATTGAAGGATCCCAAGATGCGCTTTAGAAGAAATGTTTGTGGACTTGTCAAAAAGGACTGCATCGGGAGTGGAAAAAAATCATTGGGAGATCCCACGATGCGCTTTAGAAGAAATGTTTGTGGTCTTGTCCAAAAGGACTGCATCGGAAGTTGAAAAAAGTCGATGGGGGATTCTGGGATGGGCTTTAAAAGAAATGTTTGTGGAACAACTTCCAATTTTTTTTGCTGGGTACTTGTTGACTTCTTCCAGGGTATTTCGTATATTTGAAAAATAATAAAATGATCGATTACACTCTTTTAGAAACATTTAATAACTCTATTTTTTAATTTTCTTGCATTGACCGTCATAGCTTTCCTGCTACCTATTTTATACATTTTAAAATTTTACCATTTGTCCAGACAGAGAATAGAATCGCGAAGCATACAGTTTGTATCAAAACAAATATCATTGGGCCCTGTACACCCAAGCAACGCGTAGAGTCCAACAGTTCTATTTATTGACGCACACATGCCGATTTAAAGAAACTTAATTAATGAAAACAAAGCACTTTAGTTAATTCCTTTCTTGCAAACAATTGGGATTGGCATTAATGTAATTTTACATAAAGAGTGATGTTTTAGCTATTATCTTTTTAGGAACATTGATTTAAAAAGCTTCCGCACATTTCGTGCTTTTTGTTTCACTATCAAACAACTTTAGTTTGGTCTATAATTTAACCATGAATCGTTTTACAAATGAACAACGCTTATCAATGTTCCTAAAAAGATAATAGCTAAAACATCACTCTTTATGTAAAATTACATTAATGCCAATCCCAATTGTTTGCAAGAAAGGAATTAACTAAAGTGCTTTGTTTTCATTAAATAACGTTTCTTTAAATCGGCATGTGTGCGTCCATAAATAGAACTGTTGGACTCTACGCGTTGCTTGGGTGTACATGGCCCAGATGATATTGTGTTTGATACAAACTGTATGCTTCGCGATTCTATTCTCTGTCTGGACAAATGGTAAAATTTTAAAATGTATAAAATAGGTAGCAGGAAAGCTATGACGGTCAATGCAAGAAAATTAAAAAATAGAGTTATTAAAGTTTCTAAAGAGTGTAATCGATCATTTTATTATTTTTCAAATATACGAAATACCCTGAAGAAGTCAACAAGTACCAGCAAAAAAAATTGGAAGTTGTTCCACAAACATTTCTTTTAAAGCCCATCCAGAATCCCCCGACTTTTTTCAACTTCCGATGCAGTCCTTTTGGACAAGACCACAAACATTTCTTCTAAAGCGCATCGTGGAATCTCCCAATGATTTTTTTCCACTCCCGATGCAGTCCTTTTGGACAAGTCCACAAACATTTCTTCTAAAGCGCATCTTGGGATCCCCCAATAATTTTTTTCTACTTCCGATGCAGTCCTTGTGGACAAGTATTAGAAAGTACGCAATCAGGCTATTTTAAGTGCAAATTTTGGACACTTAAATTTTACAAAAAAAAAATTAATAAAAAAATAGAAATTAATAAAAAAGTAAAAAAAATAATAATAATAAAAAATCATTTCGCTGGGATTGAACCTGTGCGTTTGACTTTTTCGCTTCCATGGAAGTTCTTTGCGAAGGTTTTGCAATTATGAGAATTTTATTTTTTTTGTGATTTCTAATGGACAAAATATATTATAGAAAATATATACCGAAAAAAAATAAAAACGATGCATAACATAAAAATTTAATAAAAAATTTACCGCTGGTAAAATTGAACTGCGTTTCTTTTTTTTCGTTCATACTAAAAAGAACATATCGAGAAGAATTAGAATGTTATTCCCTTGGTGTCGTATTACGACAAAATATATTTAATAGAAAAATATGCGAAAATAAAAAATAAAAAAGATGCCAGTAACATAAAAAAATATATTTGATAAAAAAAATTGCCGCTGGCTGAAATTGAACGCTGCGTTTTCTTAATTTTTTCGTTCATACTAATAAAGAAACATTATCGAGAACCAATTAGAATGTTTTTCCTTGGTGTCCTATTACGATCTATAACCAAAAACACTTTGAATTGACCTTTCGACGCTTTAATGTTCCAATGGCATTTGTGGCTGAGTTGCTAAGGCATTCTGTTAGGTGCCAAAAAAAAAAAATTTGAAAAAATTTTTTCTTTCGCTTTAAATTTCTTCTTCAAATTAACTTTCCAGGGCACAACTTCTAAACAATGCAAAGGATCCAAAAACGGAGTACTTCCGTCCTATGACAAGCCCATGTAAATTCATAGGGATGATCCAAGTTTGCTACACTCCGGATCACAGATTGGGGTTCAAACTACTTTTTTGGAAGCTCTTTTTTGCTGGTATTGACGAAACGTTGGTATAAAAGTAAAAGGGTTTTCATCTATGAATTTGGTCCATTGCTAAATAAAACATAAAAGAGTTAGTTTTTATTAAATTATTTTCATTTTTAGTTTTTATTATTATTTTTATTAAATTATTCCATATAATCTTTAAATATACCCGCCATGACATCATGCATTGAATTTTAAACATGAACAAAATCATACCTGAAATGAGAAAAGAAAAAGCATACATTAGAATATATTCGAGGTTTAGCAATTATAATTTTATAATGTATAAAAAAATTATATATAAATACAGGATGGCTGATTCAAATTCAGGTTGCAATTATTTCTAAGCCGATTTTCTGACAGCTTACAAATTTATTTCAGTGAAGAAAAATTTTCCCATTAAAGTCTTAATTGAGTTTTAAACAATACGATATAATTACTTGGGTTGCGGTATACACTTGCCGATAGCAAGGTATCTTAAAAACTTCTTTATATTATTGGAACAAGAAAAAAAAAAGCCGATTAAATAACGTATATAATCAGTTTTGACAAACAATTTCTAAAATAAATAAAATTTAATCAAAAATTTTTCTATAGAAATAAAATTGGCAAAAATTTTCTATAGAAATAAAATTTTGGAACAAAATTTTCTATAGATAAAATTTTTCTACAGAATAAAAAATTTTGACAAAATTTTCTATAAGAATAAAATTTAACAAAAATTTTCTATAGAAATAAAATTTTTCGACAAAATATTTATATAGAAATAAAAGTTTGTGACGAAAAATTTTCTATAAAAGATAAATATGCAAAATTTTCTTATAGAAAATAAATTTTTGATAAAATTTTCTATAGAAATAAAATTATGACTAAAATTTTCTAATACGAAATAAATGTTGATAAAATTTTTCTATTAAGACACTAAAAATTTTGACAAAAAAATTTTCCATAGAAATAATAATTTTGGCAACATTTTCTATAGAAATAAAATTTTGGCAAATTTTCTGTAGAAATAAAATTTTGGTAAAAATTTTATATATGAAATTATAAATTTTGGCAAAATTTTTCTATAGAAATAAAATATGAGCAAAATTTTCGCAATAGAAGATAGAATTTGAAGAAAATTTTCTATAGAAATAAAAAATTTGTGACAAAATTTTCTATAGAAATAAAATTTTAACAAAATTTCTATATGAAATAAAATTTTGAACAAAATTTTATATAGAAATAACATTTGATGAAAAATTTTCTATAGAAATAAAAAATTGAACAAAATTTGATTAGAAAATAAAAATTTTTAACTAAAATTTCCATAGAAATAAAATTTTGACAAAAATTTTCCATAGAAATAAAATTTTGACAAAATTTTTCTTTAGTAGATAAAAATATTGACAATCATTTCTAATAGAAATTAACATTTTTGATAATGATTTATTTTTGACTCGAGTGCAACCATTGATTGGTGAAAACCGAATATGGACCAATTTTTGTTGGTTGGATTGGGGGAAAATTCGGCTATAGTAAACTGATAGACGGCGATGTGGACCAAGTTTTTTGCAATGGTTTTGTTAGTGGCCCATAATACTAGCGCAAATGTAAAATACCAAATTTCAAATTAATCGATGAAATTTTGCTGCCTCCAGAGGTTCCGGAGGTCAAAATCTGGGATCGATTTGTATATGGGGTATAATATAATATGGACGCGATAAGGACGCAATTTTTGCTATGGTTTTGTTAGAGACCATATCCTGACAACCACGTAACCAAAATTTCAAGCGGATACTGGGGGTTGGTTTTATATGAGGTCTATACCGGTAAAAGTGGTCGCAAATATGGCCCATTTTGCAATACCAATCCGACCTACTAAATACAGCCAAGTTTGAAGTCGGATAGCATTGTTTCCGTTCGAAAAGTTAGCCGTGTTTTTCAACCAGACGGACCGGACGGACAGTTGTTTAGATCCGATCTCAGAATTTTCACCACGACGCCAAAAATATATATAATTTGATGGGGTCTTAAGACAATAAGTGTCGAATGGGTGTTTAAAACGGGAATGACAAAGTTTAGAATATTACCCCCGCACCTAAAGGTGGAGGGTATAACAATTTTTGTCGGGATAAAATTTTAAAAAATTTAATTTATCTAATAAATTTTTTAATTGAAAAAATCTATCGCAAAAATTAATTAAGTATCCCATTAACTTATTGATTGGCTTTCAGTTCCTATTTTTTAAGTTGATCACTGATCATTTCTGTCAATTGAAGTATTTCAAATAAAAAAATTAAATTGGAACAAACTTAATTTCGTTCGGCCGATTGAATCAGAAAAAAAAACATTTTTTTTTTATTTTTTGTGTGAATAAAATATTTTTTTGTGTGAATAATAATATCGAAAATTAACAAAAATTATGATTCTATTAAAATTTTAAATTGAATTCAACAAAATTTTTAAACTGAAAACAAAAAATCAAATCAACAAAAAATTAATAAGATCAAGTTAATTTTGTTAATTGGATTAATTAATTTTTTAATTAAATACAATCATTTCTGTCAATTGAAGATATTTCAATTAAAAAATTAATTGGAACACTTTAATTTCGCGGATTGAATCAGAAAAACAAACATTTTTTTTGTGTGAATAAAAGTGGGTTATATTGGTTTTAACAAAAATTATCGCTTCCTAAAGGGTGAGTTTGTTGAAGAGCTTGATAAACTTTTTTAAAAAAAAAAAACGCATAAATTGTGCAAAATCTCAAATCGGTTCTTTATTTGAAAACGTTAGATTGGTCGCATGACATTTACTTTTTGAAAGAATAATTTCATTTAAATGTTGAACGCGCGGCTGGCGTCTTAGGTGGTCCATTCGGAAAAGTCCAATTTTGGGCAACCTTTTTCGAGCATTTCGGCGGAATAGCCCGCGAATTTCTTCGGAAATGTTGTCTTCCAAAGCTGTGAATAGTTGCTGGCTTATTTCTGTAGACTTATGACTTGACGTAGCCCCACCAAAAAATAGTCTAAAAGGCGTCAAAATCGCATGATCTTGGTGGCCAAAACTTACCGGTCCATTTCTTGAGATGAATTGTTCTCCGAAGTTTCCCTCAAATGGCCATGAGAATCGCGAGCTGTGGTGGCATGTAGCGCCATCTTGTTGAACCACATGTCACCAAGTTCAGTTTCTTTCATTTTTGGAAACAAAAGTTTGTTAGCAATCGAACGATACGATCGCCATATCACTCGTAAACGTTGGGCGTCCAAGCAACATCTTTGAAAAAATTACGGTCCAAATGATTCCACCAGCGTACAAACCACACCAAAAACAGTGCATTTTTCGGGATGCATGGTGCAGTTCTTGAACGGCTTCTGGTTGCCTCTTCACTATCCCAAATGCGGGCCAATTTTGCTTATTTAGCGTAGCCATTCAACCGAGAAATGAGCCTCATCGCTGACAAAATTTGTCGATAAAAAGCGGATTTTCTGCCACACTTTATCTAGGCCCATTCAACTGAAAATTCGACGATTGTGGCAGATCGTTTCGTTCTATTCAGATGAAGATGTCATAGCATACTGAAGCAATCTTTCTCTTTGACACCATGTCTGAAAATCCCACGTGAATCTTGTCAAATAACTAATGCATGAATATCCTAACCTCAAAAGAATCAACCCCTTTATTAAAAAATTTAATTGATTCAACAAATTTTTTTTACTGAAAAAAAATCAATCCAAAAAATTTATTATTTATGCATCAATTAATTTTGTAATATTGATACAATCATTTCTGTCAATTGAAAAAGTATTTCAATTAAAAAAAAAATATTGAGATCAAATTAATTTCGTGGAGTAACAGAATTGTTTGTGTGAAAATATCAGCAGCGAGATTTTACACACAAAAAGAAATAACTGCAAATAAAATAATTAACGATTTTAATTTGTTAATGTAAAATCTGCTGATGCTCTACCAAATTTTGTTATTAAATATGAGGCATTTGTTGTTGAAATGTGTTTTGTAGATGCCCTTGACAGAGGAAATATATAGAAATATTCTGGAATTTTCAACAAATTGTTTTGTTGGCGAAAATAGTTGACAGCTTTCGATATGTTAAAACAAAAACAAAAATACAAGACTGGTACGCGCACATCGCTGAAGAATATGTAACGAAGCTAAAAGAAGTATGCGAAGAATACCGTTAGATACAAAATGAAGAGTATGAGCACATGCACTGTGTAATGATAGCCAAGCAAAGAGCTCACCATCATCAGAGAAATACAGAAAACCATTTATAAATGTCTTGTGAAAATTTATATTTTTCATTTTTGAATAGTTTCTTAAATGTGGTTTGTTGTATGAGATAATTGATAAAACGCCATTATTAATATGCGAGATTAGAGTTATTACAATTCCTAAATTAACTAGAATATTAGCATCTGGGGCAAGAAGTTGTCAAAAAATGCTTGCTAAAGACCCATGGACTACCTTCAAATTAAAATCGTCATCAACAATTTACATTTTCCCGCGTAACTTAACAAAAATATATCCAAAAATTGTTTCGGCAATTTTTGCAATTTTGGTTACAAATTCATAGGATAGAATTCCGTTTTCCCCCCCCCAATTTTAATTGTCAATTTAATCTTTTTGTCAATACACACACCAATAAAATTTGTGTACAGGTCATTGGATAGCCTCCAACAAAGCCACAAATACACAAATTTGTTCGTTCAAAATTCAAAAATAATTATGTTGAGGATTAAACGTAAACGTTTCAGCAACAAATATTTAGTTACTCAAACAAAATTTACTTAACAAATTATGTTATTGAGAACAGCAAATTACTTTGTTGGCCATTCTGATGGTACCGATTGCTAACAACTTTTTTGTAATAATCGTTATTAAAAGTAGCAAATTAGTTTGTTGGCAGGAAAATTAACAAAAAAATTTTATTATTGCTTTTTCAACAAAAATTATTGGTGTTCTCAAACTTTATTTTGTTATATGTGTATTAACTTAAAATTTATTATATATTTCTAGAAACCAAAAATCATAAAATTCAGACAAAATATCACTTACAGAGAAAAGCATAATGGAATATCCTTTTTATAATCTTTAAAGATAATGAAATTAATTTTCCACTAAAGAAAATTATTCCATCTCCTTTGGTATCTCATTATCAAAGTTTTAAGAAACCCATGGGTAGCAGCTGTTTCCCAGAATTCCATTATGGAAACGAAGCTTCAAAAAAAAATTAAATTACAAAGTTATTTATTGCCATTATCGATTTCGTCGCCCATTGGGTATATCTAATGTGCATGGGAACCCCCTTTTCTATCTTTAATTTGTCCACCTACGACCAACCTCTGTTTGAGGCAAAATGAAAAAATTAAAACTACTGCCTTCGACACATCAATGAACAAATTACTGATGAAAATTGAAGTTTAATTTATTTATAGGAAAGAGAGAGATATAAAGAGATTGTGCAAAAATGGTGAGTATCGGTCCACGTTTTGGTAATAGGCCCTAAGTATGACCGATCTCCCCGATTTATCATCTTGGGCTTATAGAACCGCAGTTTTTATGTAGCAATTTACCATGAAATTGGAAATCTAGACGGTATTGTAGGAACCAACAAATGGGGGCAAGTAGATCACGTCCATATTTTGGTATAGCCCATGAGCGATCATCGCGATTGGATTGGAGCTTATAGAAACCTAGTTTTTATCCAAATTTTGCCTGAAATTTTGAAATCTGGAGGTATTTAGATGACAGTAAAGAGAGTGTCCAAAAAATGGTGAGTATCGGTCCACCGTTTGGTAATAAGCGCCCCAACCAATATAGACCGATCTCCCCGATTTTACTTCTTTGGCCGCTATAGAAACCGCAGTTTTTATTCAATTCCTGAAATTTGAAATCTAGAGGTATTGTAGACCAAAAAAATATCGTGTGCCAAAATTGGTGAGTAATGTCCATATTTTTGGTATAGCCCGATATAGACGATCTCCCGATTTTACTTCTGGTGGCCTTATAGAAAGCGGCAGGTTTTATTCAATTTATCTGAATTGAGAAATCTAGAGGTATTGTAGACCACAATATGTGTGCCAAAAATTGTGAGTATCGGCATATGAGATGAGCCCGGCCCACCCATGATAGTGAGCGAGCATCCGATTTTACTTCTTGGGCTTATAACGAAACCGTCAGTTTTTATTCAATTTACCTGATAATTGGAAATCTAGAGTATTTAAGGACCACAAATACGTTGTGCCAAAAATTGTCGCAGTAATCATGGTCTCATAGTAATTGGTATAGCCCATGAACGCCGGCTTGGAATGTATAACCCGATTCCCCACATTTTACTTCTTCGGCTTCTAGAATCCGAAGTTTTTCTATCTTTCTATTTGCCTGAAATTGGAATCAATAGGTATTTTCGGGTCACAAAGAAGGTTGTGCCGAAAAATGGTGAGTATCGGTCCAACATTTTAGTATAGCCCCCATAAAGACGATCTCCGATTTAACATCGCTTGGTTTCTAGAAACCGTCAGTTTTTAATCTGATATGCTGAAATTGTAAATATTCTGGTATTTTAGGCTCAACAAAAACGTGTATCGGATTAAGTTTTTTTCGGTCCATTTGGTAATGCCTCCATATAGAACGCGACTTCACTTCTTGAAGGGTGTTAGAAGGCGCACTGAATCAATCGAAATTTGCTTGAAACTCCAATTGTAATAATTGTCCAGATTTTACTTCTACAGATTGTAAGATTTCAAAAATCAAGACCTTTAATTTTATATATATTTTCTTGCATCACTTACAAAGAGATGTTAATGATTCTCTATAACATCAAACAAAAATGGTTTTATAATCCAGAATCTGATATATGTCCCTCTATAGGTGAAATCTTTAAATTCTAATCTTCGGTTGTGTCCTCAAGTCGCTCAAGCCCTCCTGAAATTCAAAGGAAACCCTAATATTGTTCAGGTGGTGGTAGTTTTATATGATTCGCCCGGCGAACTTACTAGTCTGTATATACTCTGTTTTCGTTTTTTTTTTTTTGTCTTGGTGTACTGCTACTACAGCTGCTGATTTTGATTTTAGCTGGATTAAGATAATGCCAGTGTAGAAAACGCCTAT
>PGFW01052051.1:53966-65931 GCA_003123925.1 Haematobia irritans | reverse complement strand
GACCAAATTTGGACATGTGCCAATTTGAAGTGCGATTGGACTTATTGCGACTGCTTTGTCACAAAATGTTTACGCAGCGACTACAGAGGCATGGTTATTCGTCAGGCCCCTGGATTTATGCCAAGGGCGTGGTGTATCTCGCTCCTTCTGGGTGTTTCAATATGCACGTGACTTATGAACTCCTTCCCAGTGTTGGCGCAGGTCTTATTAAATAGTATTCGTAACATTATTTTCGTTTCTAACTGATTTTATTATTTCAGTATGCTTTTTTCGTTCGGAGAGATTTTATCTACAGATTGCGGATGTTATTTCTTATGATGTTTTCCCAATTTGTATCACGTCTAATTGTGTCGGGATATTGGTGAACTCCTCGTAATAACAGTGTCATCGTTTGTAAATAACAGGATCGTTATAAAGTAATCGTTTTATGCCTCGTACAGAGTGTCTGATCTAACGTGTGTGTGTTTTGCGATACATGCGAACTATTTTCGATTCTGATTTCAATTTCATTTTGGTGTATAATTTTAGGCGAGCTCCGAGGTGGTGGTGGCATCAGATATTTTTGTTCCCAATTGCTTTTTGTTTTAAAGGTTAACATGCACGATATGGATCTTTGGCTTTTGCGGATCGTTTTTCTTCCAAGCATTTTTGAGTGACAAAATGTTCCTTCGTCTAATATGAGATTTTGCTCTTGATAGTGATTATTTTATAAATACTTTAATTTGTTTTGTTTTTTTTTTTTTGGCTTTAATATTGATAATATCGATTATTTTTATGTGAAGATTATCCCAAATAAATGTCTTTGGATTTTATATATTATAGATTTTGAATTTTTTTTAACCAGTTTTGAACATATTTCTCTCTCTCTCTCTCTTGGTCTCTTGCTTCATCCACGTACGTTGGATGTTCCCACCTTTTGTTTAGATTATTCTTCACTCTGAATCTCATTTGCTTATCAACAACTCATTACATCTCTTGATGATATTTTCATTGGAGTCTGCGTATAGCGGTTTTTTGTACTTACTTTACCAGAGCCCTGAGCGAAACAATAATTTTTACTGAGTTGAAATTATAATCTGTGAATTATGAATTATTGGTAGGTATTGTAATAGGCGGATGAGAAGATATAAACAATGTTGGTCGACTACTAATGTTATGGATACGGGTCGAATCTTTTTTTTTCTTTGGTTTGTCCACTCAATTAAAAGATTATTAAAAAATTAATTGATCCAATTAAAAAATTAATTATCATTCATTTTCGATAACTTTTTATCGATATTCCAACATTTGACCTATGGGAAAAATAATTGAGAAATGTTAAACAAACATCTATTCATCAATAATCAATAAAAAAAGAGAGAGAAAGAATAGCTCAATAGCTAACAGATGCTTCACAAAGACAAATTGCAAAACAATAACAAACTTGCGATATTATCGATAAACATAAACAACTTTTTGTTTTACTTCTCCAGCATTTTTATTTTCTTCGCTGATATTAAGGCAAACGGGTATGGTTACGATGACTTTATAAAGTAAAACCGGAACAAAGATAATGGGAGGGGGAAAAATACAAATTTGTATCTGCATATTCTCCCCAAAGCAAACAACAAAACAAAACAGCAGCAAAACAGATATAAGCATTTTAAGGGGAATTCGCTTGTTATTTCTCATTTTCAAATTTGGGGGGCATAGATTTTTTTTGTTTGTTTACAAAATAGATGGTATGTTAAAATTTAATTTGTTTGGTTGTAATCTGCTTCGCTTTTGTAGGTCGATATATACTCATGCTCTCTTTTTAATGAAATTTTCTCTCATTGGTTTACTTGGTTATATTTTGCATGATGACACTCAGTTGTGGTGCTATGTTATGGCAATTTATTCTTTTTGGGTTGTAGGGGATGCTTATGAGCTGACATAAAAACCAAACACAACAATAAAAACACATAAAACATAATAAAAAAAATGACACTGATATAGTTTTCGGTGAGTCATCATCATACCAATGGTCCATCAAGGGACCGCTGTTTCAGTGTTGCGAGATTTTTTTCGATTTATGTAATTACAATATTTGTATAATGAAACAAAAATTTTGGTTTCCAATAAAAACACAAATTTTTGTTGGAAACCAACAGACATGAAAATGAAGGACGACATGTTGGGCGTTATATTCCTAAGGGCCCTTTACATAGCTTCGAGATTTTGTATCAGTAATAAGATTCTAATACTAATAAAATTCTAATAAAAAAAAAAAATAATTCTAATAAAATTTTGTCAAAAATTTTCTATAGAAATAAATTTTTGACAACATTTTCTTTTGGAAATAAAATTTTTAACAAAATTATTCTATTGCGAATTAAATTTTTGAACAAATTTTCTATAGTGAGTAAATTTGGACAAAATTTTCTATAGAAATACAATTTGACAAATTTTTCATATAGAAATAAAAATTTGATAAATTTCTATAATAAATGAAAATTTTGATAAAATTTTCTATAAAAATGAAATTTTTGAAAAATTTTCTATAGAAATAAAATTTTGAAAAAAATCTAATAAATATGAAAATTTGATAAAATTTTCTTTAGAAATAAAATTTTGAAACATTTTTTTTAGAAATATAAAATTTGATAAAATTTTCTATAGAAATAAAATTTTGATAAAATTTTCTTTAGAAAAAAAATTTTGACAAAATTTTTCTATAGAAATAAAATTTTGATAAAATTTTCTTTAAAAAAATTTTTTTTACAAAATTTTCTATACAAATAAAATTTTGACAATATTTTCTGTACAAATAAAATTTTAACAATATTTTCTAAGGAAGAAAATTTTGTGACAAATTTTTCTAAAGAAATAAAATTTTGTGATAAAATTTTCTAAAGGTACAATTTTGACAAAATTTTCTACAGTAATAATATTTTTACAAAATTTTCCATAAAAATAAAATTGACAAAATTTTTTCTATAGAATACAAAAAATTTGCAAAATTTCTAATAGAATAAAATTTGACAAATTTTTCCAGCGAATAAATTGATAAAATATTTATAGATAATAAATTTTTTATAAAATTTTCTGCTAGAAATAAAATTTTGACACAATTTTCTATATATGTAAAAATGTTGACAATATATATCTTTAAAAATAAATTGACACAGTCATTTCTTTATTGTAGTTTTGGGTCCCAAACGTTATTTAAAAAAATTCCTAAATTTTCTGACAAAATTTCTACCTAGAAGAGAAATAAAATTTTTGACAAAATTTCCTTATAGAAAGTAACAATTTGACAAATTTTCTATAGAAGTACAATATTAACAAATTCTATTAGAAATAAAAATTTTGACAAAATCACTTTACAGTGATGACGACCCTCACCACTGTTAATAATTTTGACAAAATTTGAAATTATAAAATACATCCCTCGACCTTCATCGCTCACCGTCCTAATTTCTTTACCTACTTTTTGTCCATAATGTTATGTAAAAAAAAATAAATCTTTGACGCAAAAAATTTCTATAGAAATAAAATTTGACAAAAGTTTTCTATAGGAAAATACAAAAGTTGACCAAGAATTTTCATATTAGAAATATAATTTTGACAAAATTTTCTAAGAAATACCAAATCTTTGAACTTTTTACGACCAAAATTTTCTATTAGAAATAAAATTTTACCAAATTCTATAGAAATAAAATTTGGCAAAATCCTTCTATAGAAATAAAATTTTGAACAAAATTTTCCCATAGGAATGATAAATCTTGCGCTTATAACTTGTCGTATACAAACTTAAATGTTATCGACCAAATTTTTCTACTAGAAATAAAATTTTTGATGAAATTTTCTTATAGAAATAAAATTATTACACAAATTGTCTATAAAATAAAGTGTTGCAAATATAAAATACATTCCTCGATATAGTTTATCTTCACTATTTTTGTCCAAAGTTATTAAAAAAATAAAATTTTTTGACCAAAATTTTCTATAGAAATAAAATTTTGACAAACTTCTTATAGATAGTAATTTTACCAAAAATTTTCTATAGAAATAAAATTTCTGACAAAATTTTCAGTATAGAAAGGGTAAAATTTTAACAAAACTTTCTATAGAGAATAAAATTTTGGACAAAAATTTATAATAGAAATTACAATTTTGACAAAGTTTTTAATAGAAATAAAATTTGATCAAAATTGAAATATAAAATAACATCCCTCGTATTGTAGTCTTTATCTTTACAGTATTTTTGTTCCAAATGCTTATTAAACAAAATAAAATTTTTGACAAAATTTTTTATTAGAAAAAAAATTTTTGACACAATTTTCTAATGAACAATTGAAAATTTTCGTTGAAATAAAATGTCTATGACAATGGAAATTTTACATAGAAATACCAAAAATTGACAAAATTTTCATAGAAATAAAATTTATTACAAATTTTCCTTTAAATAAATTTTTGCTTACAATAAAATTTTGACAAAATTTTCTATAGAAATAAATTTGGAAAATTTGTAGAAATAATGAAATTTTTCCATTGGGGGAAGTAATATAAAATCTTTGATATAATTGTCTATACAAATTAAAATTGTTGACCAAATTTTTAGTAGAAAATAAAATTTTGATGAAATTTTCTATGGAAGATAAAATTTAACAAAAAATGTCTATAGAATAAAGTTGAGTGACAATATAACAATACATCCCTGGTATAAGTGTATCTTTACTATTTTTTGTCAAAGTTATTACAAAAAGTGGGGATTTAAGAGAATTGATTTAAAATTAATCTAATTTCGCTGCTAAGAAGACCCATAAGGCAAATAATTAAGATAACACAAATTTTCATAGTGATAATTAGTGGGAGAGTACATTTTCAAAAAGATGTCTAGCGTCTTCATTTATAGGACTTTCAAAAATACTTTTTTTTGTTATTTTTAGACCTTTATGTTTCTGCTGCCAACGATGATGCCAATGATGATACATAATTTCTGCTGCCAACTTTGAGTTTTGGCAGATTTTGATTTAGGTATTGTTATACGTCACAAGAGAGTTGTAAATTTCCCTTCATTGTGTTTTTTTTTTTGCATTTTTTTTCTCGTTTGGCGGTTGGCTAGGAGGTAATAAATAATTTATGATTTTCTTCCCCACCTATTGTTTTTATATGTTTTGTGTTGTTTTTCGTATTTTTGTTTTTTTGTTTGAGGCTCTTACACGCAAAAAAATAATTCTTTCGTCCCAAACGAAATTTTAGACAAACAAAGTTCGTTTCTCATTTGCTTTTCGCTGTAAGGAAGTGTATTTGGAAGAAAAGTATATACTTTTTGTGATATAACGTTTATTCTTTTCCAGGATGTAAAAACACTTTCATAAAGACAAACTCAAAAAAAAACATTGTTTTCTTGCTAATTGCATTTTCCCTCACATCTTTCTCACATCCACGAGGTTTTTTAGTTCTTAACACCTTTTCCTGTAATACCAACAATGTAGAAGAAATTATACGATTTTATAAATTTTTAAAATTTTTTTTTTACCTTTCGCCTGGACGGAGAATCTAACCGCGGACCATGCACTTTGTAAGCCAACACACTAACCACTGAGCTATGTACCTGTTATGGTCATCAATAGATAATTATCCATATTTAAGTTATATTTATATAGCATAGCTTGCGGCGCCCACGAACCGAATAAACAAAGTTTATTTAACAGAAACAAACATTTAGTTTGGCACCGTGGAGCAGTGGTTGCTACGTCCGACTTGCATGCCAAGGGTCGTGGGTTCGATCCCTGCTTCGACCAAAGTTTTTTTGTTTTGTTTTTTTTTTTTTTTTTTTTTACATATATTCCAGATATGTTCGGAAGATTCCGAAAAAATGTTCAACATTACATTGTAGTATATAAAATTTTGAACTGTAAAATGTGTCTTATTAAAGACCTAAAGTCAGAAAAGAACAGTGTTTGATATAAACGAAATGGACTGTGTTGTTGTTTCAAACATAACTTTTTTATTGAACAAAAATAAAAATTTTGTAACCGAACGATATTTTTTTTTGTGTGAAATGTAAAGTTTTAAAATTTCGGAAGCCACATTTAAAAAACTCTAACAAAAGAAAAACGTTTTCGGTACACGTTTTCCAAACGTTTTTTTTTCTTTGCGTGTATGATGTAATCCTAATTTAAAAACAAACCAAAAAAATTACGAAAATATTTTGGCGGAAGAAGACAATGCCATGTTTGTTTTTTTTTTTATTACCTTAAATTGGACACAAAAAAATACATAGATATTTGAAAAAAATTTTGGTACTTAAAAAATTATGTTGTTGCATATATAAATACAAAGGCAAAAACAACAAAAATAAAACTGGTTCAAATTAAAATTTGTAGGCGGTATTTTACACGGCACTCTAGTATGTTTATTTTTCTCATTTTTTTTACAACAAACCACATACAAATCTGTTACATAGCATTAAACCATGGATAACTAAGTGCAAGTTGTGACCATTGTTCAACCTCCTTTTCCACATGATATATGACATGTCATGTTGTCATTAGACCTGAGAATTAGAAATAAAATCAGCACGAGACACGCAAAATACATTTAAATTAGATTCGTTAACCGCTAAATCTTAGGGTGCGGATATATGTTGATAGAGAGCGTAATGGCAATTGTACAATAAAAAAACAAGATTACAACACAGAAAGAAAAGTGTTCATAACCCCAGAAAATTCAACAAAAATTTTTATAGCCGATTTAACTTTAGTTTAATTCAAGAAAATTATGATTGATTGCCTTATTTTAATCAGGTTTTTCTTACTCTAACGAAAAGAACTAAAAATAATAATATTTATTTATTAATTTTTATTTTTTTTTAAATATTATAAATCTCTAATCATCTTATATAAAAATAGCTCATTGACAAATATATAGAACAACAATATTTATTTCACAAAATTTTAATTAAAAAAGTTTTGCTGACATTTTAAAAATAATGTTAATAGAAGTCCATTAGACTTCTAAAACTTTTTTTAATACATGTCTTTTCCCCCTACCGTACATGGAAATCGTTTCCAAGGAGAAATAAAAAAGTGTATAAATAATTGAATAACCTTTGAGACCTCAAAGATTGTATCAGAACGATTATTCAAGCGAATTTGAGTTTATAAACTGTTTTAAGAAATATTCAGGGATAATTTTGTAGTGAAGAAATAGTTTATAAATTTGTTATAATATACAATTTTTAAAAAATTTTTGACAAAATTTTCTACAGAAATAAAATTTTGTTGTTGTTTTTTTATTTCAGCTTAAAACCATACATTGACTAAACTACAAGAGTAGCTTAACCAACAGAGGAAAAGAATGTTTGTCAAATTTATTTGGGCAAAGCCCTATAGACTGCAAGATGGTTGGATGGACGCAAGTGTGGTTTTTGTTGGGTTTAATAAACTGCCTGAATTTATTCTGATAATTGGTTGATAGTTTTGCTGCAAGTAGAGGATGCTGATGAGGAATGTGGTAATTCCGAAACGTGCGTCCATCCAACCATCTTGCAGTCTATAGGGCTTTGCCCAAATAAATTTGACAAACATTCTTTTTCCTCTGCTTGGTTAAGCTACTCTTGTAGTTTATGTCAATGTATGGTTTTTAAGCTGAATAAAAAAACAACAACAATGCTTAAAGAACAAAACCAACAATAACAAAACAATAACAAATGGAAAAAGAAGAGAGGCAAGCTCCAAAATAAACCCAGCCTGTGAATTCAAATCGACTGATTTGACAGTGGCATAGGAAAAGATGATATGTTTGTTTCGAATTTATTTCGGCATAAGCCGGTAATTCAATATAGAAACCTTTTTTTGGAGGGTTCAAGTGTGGTTTTTGTTGGGTTTAATAAACTGCCTGAATTTATTCTGATAATTGGTTGATAGTTTTGCTGCAAGTAGAGGATGCTGATGAGGAATGTGGTAATTCCGAAACGTGCGTCCATCCAACCATCTTGCAGTCTATAGGGCTTTGCCCAAATAAATTTGACAAACATTCTTTTCCTCTGTTGGTTAAGCTACTCTTGTAGTTTAGTCAATGTATGGTTTTAAGCTGAAATAAAAAAACAACAACAATGCTTAAAGAACAAAACCAACAATAACAAAACAAAACAAATGGAAATAAAATTTTGACAAAATTTTCTAATGAAAGAAAAACTTTTGAACAAACTTTTCAATAGAAATAGAAATGTTCACATTGTTTTTTTTATAGAAATAAAATTTTGTACAATTATTTTTATAGAAGATAATAATTTTGACAAATTCCCATTAGAAATAAAATTTTGACAAAATTTTCTATAGATATAAAATTTTGACAAAAGTACTGTAGAAATAAAATTTGGACAAAATTTTCTATAGAAATAAAATGTTGACAAAATTTTCTATAGAAATAAAATTTTGACAAAGTTTTCTGGAGTAATAAAATTTTGACGAAATTTGTGATAGAAATAAAATTTTGACAAAATTTTCTTTATGAATAATATTTTTGAAAAATATTCGCAATAGAATAAAAATTGTTGGAAAAATTTTCTTATAGATATAAATTTTTGACAAAGTACTGGTAGAAATAAAATTTTCTTAGAAAATAAAATTTTGACAAAGTTTTCTGGAGTAATAAAATTTTGACGAAATTTGTGATAGAAATAAAATTTTGACAAAATTTTCTATGAAATAAAATTTTGACAAAAATTCCAATAGAAATAAAATTTTGACAAAATTTTCTATGGAAATAAAATTTTGACACAATTTTCTATAGAAATAAAATTTTGACAAAATTTTCTATAGAAATAAAATGTTGACAAAATTTTTACAAAAAATTTCTATAAGAAAATAAAATTTTTGAACAAAAAAATTTCTATAGAAATAAAATTTTGACAAAATTTTATATAGAAATAAAACGTTGACAATATTTTCTATAGAAATAACATTTTGACAAATTTTTCTATAGAAATCAAATTTTGACAACATTTTTCAATAGAAATACAATTTTGGTAAATTTTTCATATAGAATCAAATTTTGACAACATTTTTCAATCGATACAATAAAATTTTGACAACATTTGTGAAATAGAAATAAAATTTGACAATATTTTCTATAGAAATAACATTTTGAGAAGCATTTTCTATAGAAACAAATTTTGACAAATTTTCTCTATAGAAATCAAATTTTGACAAAATTTTTCAATAGAAATACAATTTTGGAGCAAAATTTTCGATAGAAACAAAATGTTGACAAAATTTTCTATAGAAATAAAATTTTGACAAAATTTTCTATAGAAATAAAAATTTTGACAAAGCGATTTCCCCTTTTTTAATAATGGACTCAATATTAGTGGCATACTAACTCTGTTGATTCAGAATCAACTATAGCTCTTAATATCAGACATTTCTGTTCAGATTATGATTAAACTCCCATTTACCATTCTTAAATTTGGAAATGCGGTTTTCCCCAACCCTATACCATTGATACCCCACAAACAATGTTTACTAAATCAGTAGGGGTGGTTTAGTGTATGATATAGTCGGCCCCGCCAGACTTTCTACTTTACTACTTGTTTTTTTTTTTTTAATTTTCCTTCAAAAGGGTTTTTATTTATGTATACTTTCTCTATTTGATTTTAGAAAAATTTTCTGAATTTGTTTTTAACGAAATACTAAAATATCATTGGTATGAAATATGATATAACATTTTGTATTAGGGAAAAATTTGGAAAAATTTCTTTAGAAAAAAATTCATTTAAAATTTTCTTTGTTTATATTTTTAATATGAGTTTCTCTAACATAGAATGTGAAAAAAAAATTAAAAAATATATAAATAAAATTTTCGTTGAAGATTACCTTCTTTAAACGTTTTGAAAAAAATTATGTAAAATGTTCTTAAAAATGCCTGTCACATTTTGTCTGTAGAGAAAAATTTGTTAAAAATGTAGATTTTTTTTATAAAAATTCATTACGAGTTATTTGTTTTACAGAAAACTGAATAATTTAAAGAATATTTGATATGAAATTTCTATAGAACGTAAAAAAAATTAACCAAAAGCTAAATTATCTTTAAAAAAATTTAAAAATCTCTTTCTTGAAAAAGTGTATTTTTTATTTTTTCTTTATTTTAAGAGACAATTTTTTATGAATATTCAACGAAAATTTTCTAAAAGTTTTAAGTAAATTACTTTATAAGAAACATTTTCTTAAAAAAAAACAAATAAGAATAAGAATAAAATTTCTGACTTTTTATAAAAGAATTGAAATTATAATTGTAAAATGTTTCTTTAATATTTGTTGTATATTTTTTTTTTTCAAAGCAGAAAATTCCTATTTTTTTAGTCGCATATTTTTATATGAAATATTTTGCCATGCTGAATTTTTTCTTAACGGTTTTAGAATTTTGTCTATTAGCGAAAAAAATTGTTGTAAATATTTTGGAAAATTTTTATGAATTGATTTTTGAAAAAGTTTATTAAATGTTTCTCTATTTTTTTTTTTTTTTTAATAACTCGAAAGAAGATTTGATATGCCCAAAAAATAAAAAATAAGTAAAATAAAGGAAGTGTTTGTAAAAACTTTTTTTTTAATTTAAAAGTTAGCTTAAAAAATGCTGTTACATTTTATCTATAGCAAACATTTTTATACCATTTTGTAAAATATTTCTTTAATAAAAATTTATTACAATTATGCATGATTTTTTTTTTCTATTTCTATAAATGTTAAAAAAATAAAAACTCAAAATAAAGAAAATTGTTATAAAAAGTGGTTTTCTTTAGAAAAATTATGAAAGATTTTTTAGCTATATACTTTTTAGAGAACATTTCTATAAAATATATTTTTATTTTAGGGAAAATTTACTGAAATTTTTGTTTTCTTATAAAAAAAATAATTTTTGTCTCCCGTTTATGTTATAGAAAATTTTTTTTAGATTAATCTTTTTCTGTAGAGAATTAAAAAAATCCTAAATATTTTTTAAAAGTTTGGTCAAAATATTTTTTTTTTTTTTTTTTGAGAAAATAATATTTAAAGAATTTATATGGATTTCTTATAGAAATTTTGTCAAAATTTTATTTTCTAGAGCAAATTTGCAAATATTTTATTCTTTAGATATTTTACAAAATATTATTTCTATAGAAATTTTAGCAAAATTGTATATCTATAGAAAATTTTAACAAAATTTTATAAAAAAGTTTGTCAACTTTTATTTCTATAGAAAATTCTAGCAAAAATTTTATTTCTGTAGAAAATGTTAGCAAAAATTTATGATATTATAATATTTTGCAAAATTTTATTTCTTTAGAAAATTTTGTCAAAATTTTATTTCTTTAGAAAATTTTGTCAAAATTTTTTCTTTAGAAATTTTGTCAAAATTTTATTTCTTTACGAAAATTTTGTCATAATTTTATTTTCTTTAGAAAATTTTGTCAACATTTTACTCTTTAGAAATTTGTCAAATTTATTTCTTTAGAAAATTTTGTCAAAATTTTTTTCTTTGAAATTTGTAAATTTTATCTTTAGAAAATTTCTTTAGTCAAAATTTTACTTTATCTTTAGAAAATTTTGTCAAATTTTATATAAATTTTTACGACTTTGTTCTTCTTTTGGAGAACATTTCTAATGAAATTATATAAAATTTTAGGGAAAATTTACTGAAATTTTTGTTTTCTTATAAAAAAAAAATATTTTTCTCTCCCGTTTATTTTATAGAAAATTGTTTTTAGATTGAACTTTTTCTTTAGAGAAATTACAAAAAAAAAACCGTAAATATTTTTTAAAAATTGCTTTGACATTTTGTCCAAAAAAAAATTTTTTTTGAGAAAACTAAATTTTTATTTTATTTATAGAAGGGTGATTCTTTTGATGGTTAGGATCTTCATGGCTTATTCTTGCCAGATCATCGTGGGTTTCATACGATGGTGTCAAAGAGAAAGATGTCATGTATGGCCTTTGACATTTCATCATGAATAGAA
>PGFW01052051.1:34305-47993 GCA_003123925.1 Haematobia irritans | reverse complement strand
ATGGACCAATCTAACGTTTCAAATAAAGAACCGATGAGATTTTGCAAATTTTATGCGTTTTTTTTTTAAAAAGTTATCAAGCTCTTAACAAATCACCCTTTATATGGAATTCCTATAATATTTTCCTTTTTTGAGAATAATTGTTGCGACATTTTTCCGCTCAAACTTTTTTTATACAGACATTAAACTATGAAAATTTAGTATTTTTCTTTATATTAAATTCTTGCACTCTTTAAGAAACATGGATAATTGAATGATAGGACTATTGTTGCAACTTAATCGTAATTCCACAACAAGTACCCTCATAGAGAAAGATTGGAGATGTCACCATTATCATAACAAGATTTGTTTCCCTTTCATCATTCAATCCAATCCAATTCAATTATTTATTTTATACAAAATAGAAATATTATAGATACACTGAAGAGGAACCAGCATGAAATCCAAAGAAATAAATGAAGATAATCGTTGCTCTGTATCTTTCTGTGTCCGGAGAATTGTTAACGGATGAATGAATAGCAGCAGTTGTCGGTCGATGGTGGGGTCGCTGTTGATGAATGAATCCAGAATGATTTGATTATGATACGCATAGATCATTGCCAGGCGGCCTATGTGTTGTCTCCCTCTCTCTCTATAATTGTCTGTCCCTCTGTCTATAGGGAAATGAAAGAAAGAAAAAAATCCGAGGGTTTTTTNAGACTTTCTACTTTACTACTTGTTTTTTTTTTTTTAATTTTCCTTCAAAAGGGTTTTTATTTATGTATACTTTCTCTATTTGATTTTAGAAAAATTTTCTGAATTTGTTTTTAACGAAATACTAAAATATCATTGGTATGAAATATGATATAACATTTTGTATTTAGGGAAAAATTTGGAAAAATTTTCTTTAGAAAAAATTCATTTAAAATTTTCTTTGTTTATATTTTTAATATGAGTTTCTCTAACATAGAATGTGAAAAAAAAATTAAAAAAATATATAAATAAAATTTTCGTGAGATGTACCTTCTTTAAACGTTTTGAAAAAAATTATGTAAAATGTTCTTTAAAAAATGCTGTCACATTTTGTCTGTAGAGAAAAATTTGTTAAAAAATGTAAGATTTTTTTTTATAAAAATTCATTACGAGGTTATTTGTTTTACAGAAAACTGAATAATTTAAAGAATATTTGATATGAAATTTCTATAGAACGTAAAAAAAAATAACCCAAAAGCTAAATTATCTTTAAAAAAAATTTAAAATCTCTTTCTTGAAAAAGTGTATTTTTTATTTTTTCTTTAATTTTTAAGAGACAATTTTTATGAAATATTCAACGAAAATTTTCTAAAAAGTTTTAAGTAAACTTACTTTATAAGAAACATTTTCTTAAAAAAAAAAACAAATAAGAATAAGAATAAAATTTCTGACTTTTTATAAAAGAATTGAAAATTAAATTGTAAAATGTTCTTTAATATTTGTTTGATATATTTTTTTTTTTCAAAGCAAAAAATTCCTATTTTTTTAGTCGCATTTTTTATTAAATTTTCGTCTGTAATTTTTTTTAACGGTTTAGCATTTTGTCTATAGCGAAAAAAATTGTGTAAATATTTTGGAAAATTTTTATGAATTGATTTTTTGAAAAAGTTTATTAAATCTTTTCTCTATTTTTTTTTTTTGTTTTTAATACTGAAAGAAGATTTGATATGTAGTTCCCAAAAAATAAAAAATAAGTAAAATAAAGAAGTGTTTGTAAAACTTTTATTTTTTATTTTAAAAGTATAGATGATTAAAAAATTCGCTGTTAATTTTATCTATAGCAACATTTTTTAATACTCATTTTGTAAAATATTTCTTTATAAAAATTTATGTACAAATATTGCTGATTTATTTTTTTTACTATTTCTATAAATGTTAAAAAATAAAAACTCAAATAAAGAAAATTGTTATAAAAAGTGGTTTCTCTTTAGAAAAATTATGAAAGATTTTTTAGCTATATACTTTTTAGAGAACATTTCTATATAAGATTATTTTTATTTTTAGGGAAAATTTACTGAATTTTTGTTTTCTTATAAAAAAAATAATTTTTGTCTCCCGTTTATGTTATAGAAAATTTTTTTTAGATTAATCTTTTTCTGTAGAGAAATTAAAAAAATCCGTAAATATTTTTTAAAAGTTTGTCAAAAAATATTTTTTTTTTTTTTTTGAGAAAACTAAATATTTTAAAGAATTTATATGGAATTCTTATAGAAAATTTTGTCAAAATTTTATTTCTAGAGCAAATTTTGGCAAATATTTATTTCTTTAGAATATTTTAGCAAAATATTATTTCTATAGAAAATTTTAGCAAAATTGTATATCTATAGAAAATTTTAACAAAATTTTATAAAAAAGTTTGTCAAACTTTTATTTCTATAGAAAATTCTAGCAAAAATTTTATTTCTGTAGAAAATGTTAGCAAAAATTTATGATATTATAATATTTTGCAAAATTTTATTTCTTTAGAAAATTTTGTCAAAATTTTATTTCTTTAGAAAATTTTGTCAAATTTTATTTCTTTAAAAATTTTGTCAAATTTATTTGCTTTAGAAATTTTGTCAAATTTTATTTCTTTAGAAAAATTTTGTCAACATTTTAGCTTCTTTAGAAATTTTGTCAAATTTTATTTCTTTAGAAAATTTTGTCAAAATTTTATTTCTTTGAAATTTTGTAAATTTTATTTCTTTAGAAAATTTCTTAGTCAAAAATTTTATTTCTTTAGAAATTTTGTCAAAATTTTATATATAATTTATTACGACTTTGTTCTTCTTGTTGAGACATTTCTAATGAAATTATATAAAATTTTAGGGAAAAATTTACTGAAATTTTTTGTTTTGCTTAATAAAAAAAAATATTTTTCTCTCGCGTTTATTTTATAGACAATTGTTTTTAGATTGAACTTGTTTCATTAGAGAAATTAAAAAAAAAACCGTAAATATTTTTTAAAAATTGCTTTGACATTTGTGTCGCAAAAAAAAAATTTTTTTTGAGAAACTAAATTTTTACTTTTATTATAGGAAGGGTGATTCTTTTGAAGGTTAGGATTTTCATGGGCATAAGTATTCTGAAGATCACGTGGGATTTCAGAGCTGGTGTCAAAGAGAAGATGCTCAGTATGCCTTTGACATTTCATCATGAATAGACTTACCGATTCTGCCACAACGTCCGAATTTTCAGTGAATGGGCCCTAGAAAAGTTGGCAGAGAAATCCGCTTTTTTATCGACAAATTTTTGTTCAGCGATGAGGCTCATTTTACTGGTTGAATGGCTAGTAAATAAGCAAAATTGGCCGCATTTGGAGTGAAGAGCAACCAGAAGCCGTTCAAGAACTGCCCATGCATCCCGAAAAAATGCACTGTAGTTGGTGTGGTTTGTACGCTGGTGGAATCATCTGGACCGTATTTTTCAAAAAAGATGCTGTTGGACGCAACGTTACGGTGAATGGCGATCGCTAATCGTTCGATGCTAACAAACTTTTTGTTGCCAAAAATGAAAACTGAACTTGGTTTGACATGTGGTTTCAAACAAGATGGCGCCTACATGCCACACAGCTCGCGATTCCAATGGCCATTTTGAGGGAAAACTTCGGAGAACAAGATTCATCTCAAGAAATGGACCCGGTAAGTTTGGCCACCAAAGATCAATAGGCGATTTGACGCCTTTAGACTGAAATTTTTTGTGGGGCTATACGTCAAGTTAAAGTTACAGAATAGCAGCAACTATTTCCAGCTTGGAAGACAACATTTTCCGAAGGAATTTCGGGCTATTCCCGCCCGAAATGCTCGAAAAAAGTTGCCAAAAATTGGACTTTCCGTGACCCACCTAAGACGCAGCCGCGGTCAACATTTAAATGAAATGTATCTTCAAAAGTAAATGTCATGGACCAATCTAACGTTTCAAATAAAGAACCGATGAGATTTTGCAAATTTTATGCGTTTTTTTTTTAAAAAGTTATCAAGCTCTTAACAAATCACCCTTTATATGGAATTCCTATAATATTTTCCTTTTTTGAGAATAATTGTTGCGACATTTTTCCGCTCAAACTTTTTTTTATACAGACATTAAACTATGAAAATTTAGTATTTTTCTTTATATTAAATTCTTGCACTCTTTAAGAAACATGGATAATTGAATGATAGGACTATTGTTGCAACTTAATCGTAATTCCACAACAAGTACCCTCATAGAGAAAGATTGGAGATGTCACCATTATCATAACAAGATTTGTTTCCCTTTCATCATTCAATCCAATCCAATTCAATTATTTATTTTATACAAAATAGAAATATTATAGATACACTGAAGAGGAACCAGCATGAAATCCAAAGAAATAAATGAAGATAATCGTTGCTCTGTATCTTTCTGTGTCCGGAGAATTGTTAACGGATGAATGAATAGCAGCAGTTGTCGGTCGATGGTGGGGTCGCTGTTGATGAATGAATCCAGAATGATTTGATTATGATACGCATAGATCATTGCCAGGCGGCCTATGTGTTGTCTCCCTCTCTCTCTATAATTGTCTGTCCCTCTGTCTATAGGGAAATGAAAGAAAGAAAAAAATCCGAGGGTTTTTTTTTTTTTCTTTCTGCAGAATGATATCGGTTCTTTGAATGGCCTATGAAAATGATAACAAATAACAAATAACAATAATAACAAATATGTGGTGGAAAATAGATATGGAAAAATAAGAATACCTTAGAGGTTATTTAAGTTCTCCCACTATTATACCCTCATAAAGTTGATAATATGAGGTATTGTGGTAATTGCATATTTGTTGTCGCCTAACATTTGGTCATCTCATATCCAATTTGTTATTGCCCACGACACAAAAATACCCTTAATTTAATACAAAACAATGGAGGTATTAATGTGAGTGTGGGCTCAATTGTTTTTTGTTTACAAAATCTGTCTTAAATTGTCATCATAGCATACTTGACCACCCCACTGCACTCATCGTCGTCGTCATCATCGCCATCATCATCAGGTAGGCAACCACCTGGTCAACCCTTTGATAATGTGTGGTATAACTATGACTATCATTGAAATATTTCCATTTCTATGTTGACGTTGATATGATGGAATTAGTTGGAAACAAAAAAGAAACACCAACAAAATTTACTTGCTCTCTTAAGACCCTCTTCCTAGTTTATGAAAATACTAGTGATCCATTATTTCTGTTTTGTTTTGTTTATTGTAGTTTTTATGACTTGTTGCGGAAAGCAAATTGAATAAATAGAACAAATTTCATATACATGACAGGCACCACATAGGCCCCCTCCGTAATGCAAGTGCAACCGGAACAAGGTGCATCCCAAGGAGTTGTCAGTTTTCAAGGAAATATTAATACCTAATACTCATTGACAAATTGAATATACGAATATGGTGAACATTTCATGGATGTAATTTAAACGTTATAGTCGTATATAGTATACGCAAGTCAATTGTGGTTGCAGCGAATAGCTGACCAAGTCTCTCCACCGAACCCAGAAAAATCATCAATGGGTCCTTCAAAAATTTTATAGGAAAATTTTCCACACATTTCTACTCTTCCTTTAGAAAAAATTCTACCAAATTTCGTTTCTTTTAGGGAAATCATTTGTACAAACATTTTCAGTCTGACACAAAATTTAGCAAAGTTCTATATATTCCTCATAAGAATATTTAGCAAAAACTTTATTTCTTTTGAAAATTTTAGGTAAACAATTTGCTATCAATTTCTATAGACAAAATGTTACGCAAAACTTTCATTCCATATATAAATATATTAACAACACACTTTTTTTTCTTTAGAAAATTTTTCAAAATATTATTTTGTATAAAAATTCTAGCAAAATTTTTATTTTCTATTAGAAAATTGTAAGCAAAATTTTATTTCTATAGAAACATTTTAGAAAATTTTTATTTCTATAGAAAATTTTAGCAAAAATTTTATTTCTTTAGAAAATTTGTAAAAAATTTCTAATTTATATCGACGACCATTTTATCTCTTTAGAAAATTTTACCAAATTTAGGGGGGGGGGGGGGGGTTGGGGGGGGGGGGGGGGGGGGGGGTGTCTTAGAAACTTTCAGCAAAATGTTTATTTCATTAAAAAATTTAGCAAAATTTTATTTGTTAGAAATTTAGCAAATTTTTATTCTTTTTTTTTTACCTAAAATTTGTTTTTCCTTATAAACTTTTAGCAACATTTTATTTCTATATAAATTTTTGGTCAAAAATTTCTTTTCTTTTAGAAAATTTTAACATAATTTTATTCTTTAGAATATTTTAGCAAAATTTGTATTCTATAGAAATTTTTGGCATCATTTTATTTCTATCAGAAATTATGCTAAAAATTTTTTTGCTATAGAAAATTTTTAGCAAAAATTTTAATTTCTATGGAAAATTTTTAGCAAAATTGTAATTTCATTAGAAAATTTATCAATATTTTATTTTCTATAGGAAGATTTTAGCAATATTTATTCTTAGAATGATTTTAGCAACATTTTTATTTCTTTAGAATTTTGTCAAAATATAGTATTTCCTAATAGAAATTTTTGGTCAAAATTTTAATTTCTATATAAAATTTTGTCAAATTCTTATTTATTTTAATTCTATAAGACAATTTTTGTCGAAAATTTTATCTCTTTAGATAAATTGTAGCCAAATTTTGTTTCTTTAGAAACTTTTATCAAAATGTTATTTCTTTAGACAATTTTAGCAAAATTTTATTTGTTAGAAAATTTTAGCAAAATTTTATTTCTTTAGAAGCTTTTACCAAATTTTGTCTCATTATAAACTTTCAGCACAATTTTATTTCTATATAAAATTTTGTCAAAATTTGTTTTCTTTAGAAAATTTTAGCATAATTTTATTTCTTTAGAAAATTTTAGCAAAATTTTATTTCTATAGAAATTTTTGTCAGCATTTTATTTCTAATAGAAGAATTTGCTAAAAATTTTAATTTCTATAGAAATTTAGCAAAATTTTATTTCTAATGGAAAATTTTTAGCAAAATTGTATTTCTAATAGAAATTTTTTAGCAAAAATTGTATTTCATTAGAAAATTTTATCAATATTGTTATTTCTATAGAAATTTTTAGCAAACATATTTATTTCATAGAAATATCTTTAGCAACATGCGTTTTTATTTCTTTAGAAAATTTTGTCACAAATGTATTTCTATAGAAATTTTTGTCAAAATTTTATTTCTATATAAAATTTTGTCAAAACTTTATTTCTTTTATTTCTATAGATAATTTTGTCGAAATTTTATCTCTTTAGAAAATTTTACCAAATTTTGTTTCTTTAGAAACTTTTATCAAAATGTTATTTCTTTAGAAAATTTTATTTGTTAGAAAATTTTAGGCAAAATTTTTATTTCTTTAAGAAGCATTTTACCACATTTTGTTTCATTATAAACTTTTAGCAAAATTTTATTTCTTAAGAAATTTTGCAACATTTTATTTCTAATAAAATTTTATTTCTATAGAAAATTTTGTCAAAAATTTTATTTCTGATGGAAAATTTTTAGCAAACTTGTATTTCATTAGAAAATTTTGTCAAAATTGTATTTCATTAGAAAATTTTATCAATATTTTATTTCTATAGGAAATTTTAGCAAATATTTATTTCTGTAGAATATTTAACATTTTTATTTCTTTAGAAAATTTTGTCAAAAATTTATTTCTATAGAAATTTTTGTCAAAATTTTATTTCTATAGAAAATTTTGTCCAAATTTTATTTCTATAGAAAATTTTATTTCTATAGAAAATTTTAGCAAAACTTTAGCGAAATTTGATTTCTTCAGAAGCTTTTACCAAATTGTATTTCTTTATATTTCTATATAAAATTTATTTCTATATAAAATTTTGTCAAAATTTTATTTCTTTTATTTCTATAGACAAATTTTTCGAAATTTTATCTCTTTAGAAAATTTTACCAAATTTTGTTTCTTTAGAAACTTTTAGCAAAATGTTTTTTCTTTACAAAATGTTAGCAAAATTTTATTTGTTAGAAAATTTTAGCAACATTTTATTTCTTCGTAGAAGCTTTTAACAAAATTTTGTTTCTTTTTATATAACTGTTTAGGCAAAATTTTTTTATCTATAAAATTTGTCAAAATTTTATTTCCTTTTAGAAAATTTTAGCAATAATTTTTATTTTTTAGAAAATGTTATCAAAATTTTATTTCTATAGAAAATTTTTTCAAGAATTTTATTTCTATAGAAACTTTTTGTCAAAGTTTTTTTATTACTATAGAAAATTTTTGTCCAAATTTTATTCTATGGACTTTCAAAACTTTATTTCTTTGGCAAAATTTTAGCAAAATTGTATTTCATATAGAAATTTTATCAATATTTTATTTTCTATAGGGAATTTTAGAAAATAAATTTATTTTCTTTAGAATATTTTATGCAAGACTTTTTATTAATCGTTTAGTAAAATTCTTGTCAAAATGTATTTCTCATAAAATTTTTGTAAAATTTTTATTTCTAACATATAGAAAATTTTGTCAAAATTTTATTTTCTATAGAAAATTTTTGTCAAAAATTTTATTTCTATAGAAAATTTTAGCAAAATTTTATTTTTTTAGGAAAAATTTTGGTCAACATTTTATTTTATAGGAAATTTTAGAGAGGAAAAGAGAAGATGTTTGTACAGTTTTAGTTTCGGCAAGGCCACTAATCATAAACCTTTTTTCGGTAGGTTCGAGTGTGGTTCACTTTGGGATTAGTTAACTACCCGAATTTATTCTGATAATTGGTAGATAGTTTTGCTGCCAGTGGAGATGCTGATGAGGAATTGTGGTAATTCCGACACGTGGCGTCATCCAACCATCTTGCAGTCTAATAGACTTTGCCCAAATAAATTTGAACAAACATTCTTTTCCTCTGTTGGTTAGCTAATCTGTAGTTTAGTCAACGCAATGGTTTTAAAGTGAGATCAAAACAACAAAAAAAATTAACGAAATTTTATTTCTAATAGAAATTTTGCAAATATTTATATTTCTTTAGACACATTTTTAGTCAAAATTTTAATTTCTATTAGAAAATTTTTGCAAAATTTTATTTCATAAAAATGTTAGCAAAATTTTATTTCTTTAGAAACTGTTAGCAAAATTTTATCTCTTTAGAAACTTTGCTCAAAATTTTATTTCTATAGAAAATTTTAGCAGAATTTTATTTCTATAAAAAATTTCAGCAAAATTTTATTTCTTTAGAAAATTTTAGCAAAATTTTATTTCTATAGGAAATTTGTGAAGTATCTCTTAGGAGTATTTTGCAATATGTACCAAAATATCAAGAATTCTACCAATCTACCAAACACTAAAAAATTTATCATTTTTAGTAAAATTCTACCAATGTGGCAACCGTGAGTTGGAATCCTATATAGTAGATTGGATTATCAAATCCCTTAACATAATTAGACACGACATCTCAACACAGTAGATGACCACTGTAGGAATCCCCCCTAAATTTTAGCAAAATTTTATTTCTATAGGAAATTTGTGAAGTATCTCTTAGGAATATTTTGCAAAATGTACCAAAATATCATGAATTCTACCAATCTACCAAACACTAAAAAAATTTACCATTTTTAGTAAAATTCTAACAACTGTGGAAACCGTGATTGGAATCCCTATATAGTAGTCTTGGATTATGCAAATTCCTACATAATAGACACGAAATCTCAACATAGTAGATGAGGACTTTAGGAATCCCTACATAGTAGGAAGGGTCTCTAGAGATCTGAACAATAGTAAATGGGGACTGTAGGAATATAGCATGGTAAATGGAAAACAAACATAGTAAATACAGGAATATGGGAATCTAAATACATAGTACGATGGGTCTCTAGGAATCTCTATATAAAGTAGGATGTTCTCGTAGGAAACTCAACAATAGTAAATAGGGACTGTAAAATCTCAGCATGAATAGATGGAAACTGTAGGACACCGTATCATTATACGCAGGGAATGTCAGGAATCACGGAATCAACGGTACAATAGTCAAATACTAAACTCTGAACTTTCAGCTAAGTCCCAGATTTTAATGGAATGAATTAGGCGAAATTTCGATTTCGCTTTCTATTTGTCCCATACCGTCCTACTTTGACACTCTGACTAAACCTCGACTTTCAGCTAAGTCCCAGATGTTTAAGCATTGAATTAACGAATTTCGGAAGTTCGCTTTCTATTTGTGATAAACCGTCTACTTTTGGTATAAGACCAGATTTGTGTCAAACAGACATATCTGAGTTTTTAGTGTTGTTTAGATGTAATCAACATTATATCGGAATAGGAATCCCTACATAATACGCAGGACTGTAAGATTTCAACATAATAATAGGACTGTAGGAATCGTCCTAGCACGGTTTGCCACAGTTGGTAGAATTCTACCAAAAATGGTAGATTTATTACTGTTTGGTAGATTGGTTGGTCTTGATGTTTTGGTTGATTTTGCGAAATTACTCTCCCAAATAAGCCGTAGGAAATAAAATTTTGAAAACTTTTTTCTGTTAAAATAAAATTTGGAATATTTTCTATAGAAATAAAATTTTGGAAATTTTCCTATATGAAATAAATGTTGACAAAATTTTTATAGAACTAAAATTTGAAAATTTCTATAGAATAAAATTTTGACAAAATTTTCTATAAGAAATAAAATTTTTTAAAATTTCTAATAAGCGATAAACATTTTTGACAAAGTTTCTTATAGAAATAAAATTTTGACAAAATATTCTACATGAAATAAAATTTTTACAAAATTTTCTATAGATATGAATTCGACATAAAATTTGTAATAGATATGAAATTTCCGACCCAAAAATTTTGTATAGAAATAATTTTTTGCAATAAAATTTTCTAATAGAAATAACAATTTAACAAAATTTTTCGGCATAAGAAGTAAAGTTTTGCCAAATTTTCTATAATAAATAAAAAATTTAACAAAAATTTTCTTAGAAATAATATATGTTGATTAAATTTTCTTAATAGAAATAATATATTTTGGGACAAAATTTTCTATACGCGATAAATTTTGAAAAAAAATTTTCTATAGATTTAAATTTTTAAAAAATTCTGCGAAATAAAATTTTTTACAAATTTTTTCGATAGAAATAAAATTTTGGCAACTTTTTCTATAAAAATAAAATTTTTTTTTTTTGAGAAAAATTTTGCTATGGAATAAAATTTTTTGACAAAATTTTCTATGGAAAATGAAGATAAATTTTTGAGAACATTTTCTATGGAAAATAAAATTTTGACAAAAATGTTCTATAGAAATAAGATTTTTACAAAACATTTTGTATAAATATGATATTTCGACTAAATTTTCTATAGAAATTAAAAATTTTCAAAAACATTTTCTATACGAAAATACAAATTTTGACAAAATTCTCTTTTGAATAAAATTTTTAAACAAAAATTTTCTATAGAAAAAATTTTTGAAAAAATTTCTAATTAATGGAGAATACTTTTTCTGTGTGTTACAGTTCTCTGTAAAGCGTCTTTCAATCTAACTGCTGTAATTATTTACAGAGTCAGCTAATAAATTTGGTTGATTGGCCTTTGCTTAACAACAATATTAGTTTATCTTTAAAAGATATATCGAATTTTAATAAAAAAAAAAAATCGACAAAATTTTTTAATGTAGGAAATTACAAAAATTTTCTGATAAAAATTAAATTTTGACAAAATTTTTATAGAAATAAAATGTTGACCAATTTTCTATATGATAATAAAAATTTTGCAAAATTTTGCAATACGATAAAATTTTGAAAAAAAATTTCTATAGGAATAAAATTTTTTTGAAAAAAATTTCTGTAGAAATAAAATTTTTTATAAAATTTGCGATAGAAATAAAATTTTGGCAAACTTTTTTGAATAGAAATAAATTTTGAGAAAATTTTCTTAGTGGAAATTAAATTAAATTAAATTTTTAATAGATTTAGCCTAATTTAACTCGTCTAAAACCTAAGACATATTTCTTCAGTCAAGAAGTCCCAAATAAGGTAAACTTTTCAAAGTTCAAGTAGAATTTTAATAGTGCTCTACTGACGTTTATAGTTGTAATTCATACGATTCTTAATTTAGCCCTTGGCAACTATAGAAATGCAAAACAAAATCTTCATTTGCAAGTCAAAGAAATCAATTTTTATTACTGGATACATTGATTAATATGCAATTTGGTTTTAATGACGACATAAAACTTTAATAAAGTTCAGCAAAAAAAAAACAAAGACAGAAACATTCCATTTTGCAATCATTGCCATGGAAAAAAAAATTGCATCAAATTAATTAAATTAAAATGCAATTTACAACATTCGCCATAAATAAAAATGTAAAATATTTGGAACGAACATGAAACGTATATCTCGAAGCTGTTGACGGTAGAGATCTCTTGGTCTATGTGTGATGGGCAAGTGACGGGTCAATTGTATATTAAGCTAAGCTAAATTATGATGATGATGGACTAATGTAATAAAAAAGGGGAAGAATGTATGAACCATAACAGGAATCAGAGTGGCTGTATATACTATCTTAATTAAAAAGTCGGAATTTAGTTTGAGTACATATTTTTGCGCGAGATTTTTAATCAATCATACAGCCAAAGAGAAAAAGCACGTAGAACTCGCCTCAATAAAGTACCTTTAAGCAACCAAAATGAGTTTTTATTTGATTGGTAATACCAAAAAACTTTTTTTGCCCCGAAGATACCAATAGATAAGTAGATTGGGACAGTAGGATCTCTATACGTTATACTTCTATCAGCGTGGCTTCCAACATTAATAGCCACTTTCTCACACATTATCGTAAAAAACATTGTAGGAATGTGTAAAAAAAATAAGTTGAAGTTTGACTAGAAATATGAAAAACCTTTTACGACTACCAATATGAGTAGAATGGTGACAGTAGAATATCTAACCAATTATACCTTCTATCAGCCGAAGGGCTTTAAAATCTTTAGCTACGTTTCCACAGCATGTATAGTGGGGAAGTGGATAGAGAAATATCTAAAAACGGGTTGAAGTGTTTTGATTAGTAAAAAGGAAAGATCGCTTTGACTACCCAATATTATATAGGGACAGTAGGAATATCTTCCACTTAATATCTTTTATCCTTGTGGTGTCCAATATTTTTCGCCCCACATATATCGTCGAAGAAGACTGTAGGAATGTGTAAAAATTAGTTGAAATTTGATTAGAAAACTACGAATAATAGACTTTTCTATATCTAGCAGATGGGACAGTAGGAACCTCTAGCCATACGATTGCCACTCATACCAAAAAGATAATCTACAGAATTTGAAGAAATTTTAACAAAAATCTACTTAAATTTTTAAAAACTCGTATTTTTAAATTTTGACCAAGTTTTTTGTGGTTAGTATGAAAAAATTTTTTTTCCAAAAAAAATGTTGCAAAATTGGTAATTCTAACAGAAAATTTTATCCGAAAATCTTATTTCTATATGAAAATTTTGTAAAAAAATTTTATTTCTATAGAAAATTTTGTCAAAATTTTTTTCTATAATGAAAATTTTTGTCCAAAATTTTATTTCTATAGAAAATAATTGTTGTAAAAATTTTATTTCTATAGAAAATTTATGTCAAATTTTATTTCTAATAGAAAATTTGTCAAAATTTTATTTCTAAAGAAATATTTGGTCAAAATTTTTATTTCTATAGAAAAATTTTT
>PGFW01052047.1:5449-15822 GCA_003123925.1 Haematobia irritans | reverse complement strand
GGAAAATTTTACTTCTATAGAAAATTCTCTATAGATTTAAAGTTTTCAGAAAATTTTCTCTAGAAATAAAATTTTCGTAATTTTTTCTATAGAAAAAAAATTTTGGGAATTTTTTCTATAGAAACAGAATTTTCCTAAAATTTTCTATAGAAATACAATTTTGTGATTTTTTTTCCATAGAAATAAAATTTTCAGAAAATTTTCTATATTTACTTTAGAAATAAACTTCCTGATTTCAGTCGTTAAAACTACTGACTCTTCTTTATTGAATTAAATTTTTACATATAAAAATGGTACTTGTGGTCTGTGGTCAATTTTTTTAATGTCATTTTTCCTTATCTTGAATAATTTTTAATTATTTCCACCCGGATTATTCATGACTTCTTAAATCTCACAACAAGAGCATACGGTCATATTGAATAATATTCTTTAGTATAATCTTATTTATGTTTGTTTTGACACAAACAATAATTTGTTGAGCCTTTGGTTGAGGGTTGTATGGAACTTTCGCTTTCCGAGATTTGTTAATTAAAAACAATTGCTATTCATCCATCACTCTAGTTGTTGGAATTCAGGCGGGGAAAATCAAGAAATATATCGAAAAATCATATCATACGCAATTGAGATTGGAAACATGTTGTACAAGAAAGGGGAAGAACCAAACAATCTACAGGGTAACAGGTGTAAATGAGGATATTATTTTACGTGGTATATAACTTTAATGTGTTATTATTTGTGGAGTTTATTTTTTCACTCCATAAATACTTTAACTTTACAATATAAACTGCCACTGACAATCCTAATACTAAACTTTTATCAATGTCTCTTAGCTCAATTTTCACTGGATTGTGACATCTCTGTATTCTTCACTTTCAAGATAGTAAATTATATCGGACTTATTAATAAAGGCTAGCCCGGTACTTTCTTGGAGTGGTAGAAACTGGTACCATGAAAAGTACTTTCCAACTGGACTAACCATATTCGTCGTTTTCCTGCAGATACATTATAAAACAAGTGAATGTTTGAATTGATGGACTTGGAGTGGAGGAGAGGACATCTAATTTGTGGACACTTAATATGTGGTAACTGAGAAAAATTTAAAACAACATATTCTTATGATAGGTCGCCATGGTTCACGTAGCAAACTTTTTAAATTCTTTTCTTCTAGAAAGAGTGATAGATGAATCAACAAGTATGTCATACGCGCGCGTAAGTTGCGGCCAGGCCCGAATCTTTATGTACCTCTCCCACCGATTGATTTGCGGTAGAAACTGTCTACGAAAGACTGTCATCCACAATTCGAATTCACTTGGGTGTGTGTATCTTAAAACTTCTTATATACGTTGGACCAAAAAGTATAGTGTTTAGGACAGTCACCTAGTCAAAGATAATACGAATCGATATGGGAATTTCTGCCTTCTCGGTACGTAGAGAGCAGGAATTGAAATATGGGGGCGCTTTTATACATGGGGGGCTATATATACCAATTATGAAACTTGATATGGAGGATGTTTTGTGTGATTGGGTCGATTTTATCTGAGGCTATAATAGATCATAGCCGATATGACCTAGTTGAGGCCATGGGTTTGCTTAACGGCCACGTATACTAGTATAATGTACCCAAAATCTCCAAACCTAATACGGTCGGGTCCCGTGTTTATATGGGCCGGCGGCCGGCTCACTATGTTATGATCCTGGACTGGATTGGACCCACTTTTTGGCATGGCCTGTGTAAATTCATCTACTATCACGTCCACGTACAACTTTATCAACCAGAGTTCGGTTATTTTGAATTTTTGCTTCTCTCCAAGAAGGTCTACGTAGAGTCAAATTCTGGGATTCGCTTTTATATGGGGTGAGCTATACTAATAAATATGGACTGATATAAACCAATTCCTGGCATATGGTTGTTGGATCACCATAATACTAAGCATTCACGTACCAAATTTCAATACCTGAATCGGAATGAATTTTGCTCTTCCAAGCGGGTCCTGGAGGCTCAAATCTGTCGGGATCGGTTTATTTGGGGCTAATTATTTATGGACCGATTTATCGACCACATTTTGACATTTGGGTAGGTTTGAGGCCTTTTAACATCATTACGTAATCCAAATTTTCCTATTTGGAATCAGATGAATTTTTGGATCTTCCTCAAGAGGCTCCGGAGGTCAAGATCCTGGAGTTGATCGGTTTTATATGCGGGCATATAATATAATCTATGGACGATGTGGGACCAATTTTTGTGCTTATGCGTTGTCCAAAGACCAATATTACTAACACCATTTACCAAATTCAGCCGGATCGGATGGAAATTTGTCTTGCTTTAGAGGCCTCCCAACAGCCTTAATTCGGTGGGGATCTCGGTTTATATGGGCGCTAATATGTATAATTGGTGGACTGATACACGGACCAATTGTTAGCATGGTTGTTAGACATATTATACTCTAACGCCATGCTACCAAATTTCAGCCGGATCGGATATTGAAATTTTTTCTATCTTTCTCTCTAGATGGCTCCGAAAGCCAAACTTCGGGAGGATTTTTCGCGTTTATATGGGGGCTATACAAATTGTGGACCCGATGTGAGACCAAATTTTTGCGTTGCGGTTGTTTGAGACCACTCACTATACTATCACCCATTTACCAAATTTTTCAGCCGCTTGAGTCGGAATTGAAATTTGCTTCTCTTAGAGGCTCCAATCAAGCCAATCTGGGGATCGGTTTTATATGTGCGGGCTATATGTAATTGATTAGACCGATGTGGACGCAATTTTTGCTATTGGTTGTTTTAAAGACCACTTATACTACACCATTGTACCAAATTCAGCGTCGGAGTCGGATGAAATTATTGCTTCTCTCCTTTAAGAGGGTCGCAAAGCTAAATTTTGGTGGTCACGTTTATTATCGGGAGCTATACGTAAAGTGGACGATATGATCCCATTTTGCAATACCATACCGAAACCTACATCAGATCAACAACTACTTGTGTCAAGATTTTCAAGTCGATAGCTTGTTTCGTTCGGAAAGTATTAGGCTGATTTCTCAAATATTGGACGGACGGATATGCTCAGATCGACTCAGAATTTTCCGCGGATCCCAGAATGATACATATACTTTATGGTCAATATCTCTTCCCGGCTTCAGTCTTAGAGCCATAATTTCGAAATTGTGTTTCAAACAAACGGAATTAAACAAAGTATATACCCCCATCCTATTGGTTGGAGGGTTTTATAAAAAAATTACCCCTTAATCATGATCATCCATTGATAGGAAGTATAAAAAATGTTATATAACGAATCGTATTTTAAACCTTATCAATATGCCTGCTTGAATTAATATCATTTTACTCCTTGTGCTTAGAATTTCTTTTAAATAGACTCAAAAAAAAATGAGAATTGTATGGGAAATCTTCAAAGTTTAAAAGCTGTCCTTGTTAATTGATTTTTTCACCAAGAGAGACCAGAAATCATGCATCTGGCTATTTACTTTTAATCTATGTAGCATATGATTAAGGTGGAGTTAATATGTTGCTATACATAGTTATCCTTAAGCATAAACCTGAGAAGCTAGCAATGTCCATCCTTATGCTATTGTCATTATGTATATGGTGAAGTGTTCGTTATTACACCCATTTCACATATTCGGTTTAATTTACAACGAAACTAAATCGGAAGTTAAACAGAAACAAAAAAAGTTTGCGTAATGCAGTATACTTAAACCCATAGATGTTTAAATTGACAACACAACAATTGTTGTACTTCGTTTTTAAAGATATATTTTTATAATAATCTGTGAGCGGTGTGTGCATGCATTAAATGTAACATTTTGATGGTCTTGAAGAGGCTAAGCAGGGCAAACATACTGCATTTTTATACACATAGCAACCCCAGAAACAATGTAAATAGTTAGGAGCAGTATATAATGAATACTTAAACTGAAAAATAAATTACAAAAATCTAAAGTAAAGAAATAAAAATAAAATTTAATTAAATTTAAATTTTAAATTAAAATTTAAATTCCTATTTAATTTTCTTTACTTTATAATTAGAAAATCATTATTATATTCTTTATGTATTTATACTATTTATATTCTTAGTGTATTATATAATCATATTTCTATTCCTTATCGTATTTTTTCTTTATATAAATAAACTCAAATCAGTTGGCAGTGAGAATCAAACATTTGCCTGATAATAACTTTTCAATGCTTCATTTTTCTTAAAGTGCTATTGGTATGGCTTCTTAATAACCTACATTTACAAACGAATCGACAATGAAATTGATGTGTTTCACATATATTTCACATTAAAGTAGTAATGGCCATCTGAACTTAACACTCTTTCATTTGCGTCATTTACCACTACAACAACATAACAACAACAGAACAAAGACATCGACATCATTGCTGTAATGACATTTGCTCTCTTCAACCATGCCAAGCAGATTAGCAGTTACAACAATTGTACGAAGAGTAGTGTTAGAAAATTAAACTTTAAATGATTCGGAGAAGATTTATAAGCTTACATTTCACATCTTGCGGGCCAGGGCTGTATAATCCGAAAGATGAGAAATTTTGCCTTTCGGATATAAAACAAGTGTAGGAAAGTCTAAGTCGGGCAGGGCCGACGTATATTATTCACCCACTGACCACCAGCTTTGTACAAACAGGCAGTGTGTTCGAGACTCACGATCAAATGCGGCTGGTCAAATGTGTTGGGTGCTATATTCATATATACGGGTTTTGTCCGCAAAATCATAGTACGAGTTAAGATTCTGAAGCTCCATATGATAAAAATTGTATAAGTTATATTCAAGTCTTGAATAAATTTAAAGTCGGCTGTTAAGACGCCCTGTTGATGGATACACTATGTTCGAGCTTAAAAAAAAATATGGGAAACATTTTATATCTGAACACAAATTTTTTGAGGCGCAACTTCCGCAAAAGAGTGCTATTTTATAGACTTATCTGGGTCCTATACACCAGGAGAAACATGTTTATCACTTGAAACATTTTTCTCCAATTAAAATCTTAATTGCAGTTTAAAAAATAATTCAATTAAAAATTTAATTTGATTTCAACAATTTTTTTAATTGAAATAAAGAATCTAATCACACAAATTAATTAGTATCAATTAATTTTTTAATTACGACATCAATATAATTTATAATTGATAGTCAATTAATTTTTTAATTTGATTTACTATCATTCTTCTGCTGATTGAAGACATTTCGAATTTTAAAAAATTAAGTTGGAATCAATTGTAACTTATATCTTTTTGACATTGAATCAGAACAAAGAATGATCATTGATTACACAACAATTAATGTATTATAGTAATTAGCATAATTACACGGGAAATTGTGAGTACTCTTTACAAGTTTTCGATCTTAGCGAGTGCCGATTTATGTAACAGACGAAATGTTAGGGTAATTTTGCCCAAATCGTGAAAAACATATAATATTGGATTCAGCTAAATATAGAAATATTCTGAACCCGAATCAAGCACCAAATTTGACATGTATATTATCAGTAATTTAATTCTAACTCCGCTGGACGGCAAAAAAATTTACATAAATCGCGACCTCACAACATTTTTCAATCTCTGTAGGTAATATGCACGGAAAATCGGTGCGAAAGATATATATTCGTCTAAGTATAATCATAAAATCTGAAATCGATTTCAATAAAATTTTAACGCACACTTTGACTAACACTGCTAATTTATGTTACTGCCTATGCAAAATTTTCAACCACAATTGGGGTCATAACACTTGGCTTCCTGGACCCGTATTTAGTCCAATAGATCGGGTTCTGCGAAAGATACATAATGGGAACTATATCTAATAATCTGAACGATTTCATTCAAAATTCAATAGCGGTTCTAATATCTGACGGCCAAATTGAAGGCCGACCTAGGCTTTAGATTCACACAAAATGCTGTACACCAGAGAGTACGGATACGGACGACAGATGGCACATTGGCTAGATCGACTCAGGTGAACCCACCTCGTGCAGCAATTCATTGCAAAAGACACCATTCTGTCTAATCTCGTTTCTCTTGCTGAGTGTTGCTATTAACAGTTATTTCCTTACTTTAATAATACCCCTTGATTTCACAAATGTGGCGGCAGTTTTGGCCATTAAAACATTCCAATTAGGCACAGGTTCCACAGTTTCGGTAGAATTCTACCGAAACTAAAAGCTTTTTTTACTATTAGAAAAAAATTTTTAGATTAATCGCCAAATTTTCTATAGAAATAAAATTTTGACGAAACATTTTACTATAGAAAACATATAAAAGAATTTACAATTTCGACTAATAAAATTTTAAATTTTCATATAGAAATAAATTTCATAAAAATTTGCATGAAATAAAATTTTAACATAATCTATGTAGAAATATAAAATTTTCGACAACAAGTTTTCTTTGTAAATAAAAATTTGGACATAAATTATCTTTTCCTATAGAAATAAAATTTGACAAAATCTTTCTAATAGAAATAAAATTTTGACAAAATTTTTCTATAGAATCAATATTATGGCGAAAAATTTTTGAAAATTGCAAAATCTTCTATATACTAATACAAATTTTGCAAATTCTCATATATAAAATAAAAATTTCTTGCGAAAAATTTTTTCTATAGAAATAAATTTACAAAATTTTCTATAGAAATAAACTTATCGAACAAACCATTTTCTAAAGAAATTTACAAAATCATAAAAATAAGAGTTGCAAAATTTTTTCTATCAGAAATAAAATTTGTCAAAAATGTTCTACTATGAAATAAGAATTCGACAAAAATTTCTATACAAATAAAAATTTGACAAATATTTATAGAATATAATTAAAGTTTGCAAAATTTTACTATAGCATTAGAAATAAAATTTTTGAAAAAATATTATCCTACAGCAAATTTACAATTTTGACAAAACTTTTACTCACTATAGAAATAAAATTTTCGAAGCAAAAATTTCCAGTATTAGAAATAAAATTTTGACAAAATTTTCTATAGCCATATCAATGATTTGACAAAACTTATCATCATATAAAATAATAAATATTTAACAAACATTTTCATCATAGAAATAAAATTGTGAACAAAAATATTACTAAAGAACTAAAAAAAATTTGGGCTGGCGAAAGATTTTCTATTATAGAAATTCTTCTGTAGAAATCTTAAAATTTTGGACAAAATTTTCTCTAAAGCAAAAAAAAAAATTATGGGAAAATTTTCTATACGAATCTAAAAATTTTAGTTCAAAATCGTTCCATGAACAGCTAAAATTAACTATTTCTTGGCTCAAAATTTTCTAAGAGAAATACATTATTTTGCAATATCTTCGTAATAAGAAATAAAAATTTTTTGCAAATTTTTCTTTATAGGTAATTAAAATATTGGCATTAAATTTTTATAGAAATAAAAAATTTTAAGCAAAATTTTATCTATAGTTTTTTTTAAATAATTTTCTATAAAAAATCAAAAATTTGAATCCAAATTTCTATAAGAAATAAAATTATGTGAATATCTCATATAGAAATAAAATTTTGATAAAAATTTTCTACAGAATAAATAATTTTCGACTACATTTTCTAGAGAAAATGAAATTTTGACCAAAATTTTATCTAACGAAATTACAATTTTGACAAAATTTTCTAATAGAAAGATACAAATTTCTTACTAAAATCTATTTCTATAAGAGAACATAAAATTTATTGACATAAATTTTCTATAGACTAATAAAATTTTTTACATAAAACTTTTCTATAAGAAATAAAAATTATTTGACATAAAATTTTTAAAGCTACAAAAGAAAAAATTGGTTTGCAAACGTTTCATATATGGAAATAAAATTTGTGTCATACAATGCTTCCATAAATACTAAAAATTTGACGATAATTTTCGCTCAAAATTCTTCTAATAGAATTACAATTCTTGACAAAAACTTTTTCTATACAAGTAAAATTTTTGACAATACTATCTTTAGAATAAAAATTTGGCCAAAATTCATTCTCTATTAGAATTAAACATTTGGCCAAAATGTTCTCTATAGAACATAAAATTTTAAAACAAAATCTTTCTATAGATTTTTCTTAAATATTTTCTATAAAAAATAAAAATTTGACAAATTTTCTATAGATAATTACATTAATATTCTTGAGAATATCTTCTATAGAAATAAAATTTTGATAAAATTTTCGTATAGACATAACATATATTTGACTACATCTTTTCTATTGAGCAAATGAAACTTTTTGACAAAAATTGTTTCTAATTAGAAATAAAACCTTTGACAAAATTTCTATAGAAATAAAATTTTGACCAATACAATTTCTATTAAGACAATAAACATTTTAACAAAATTATTCATTATAAGAAATAAAAATTCTTTGACAAAAATTTTTTTAAAGAAAAAAAAATTAGTTAGGCAAAACATTTTCTAATAGCGAATAAAAATTTTTGTCAAAAATGTTCCATAACATACTAAAATTTGACAAAATTATTGTCAAAATTTTCCTATAAAAATAAAATTTTGACAAAATTATTTAATTACAATAAAAATTGGACAATATATCCTCTTAGTAGAAATAAAAAATTTGGCAAAAATCTTTTCTATAGAAATAAAATTGTAAGAAAATTTTCTATAGATTTTCAAAATTCTTTCTATAAAAATAAAAAATTGATATACGAAACATTTTCTATAGAAAATTAAGATTTTTGACAATAATTCTATTAGAAATAAAAATTTTGATAAAATTATTCCTTAATATGAAATAAAAACTTTTGAGCAAAATTTTCTATAGAAATAAATTTTTTTTGACATAAATTTTCTATAGAAATAAATAACTCTGACAAAATTTTTCATATAGAATAAAATGTTGGCAAACTCTTCTTATATCATTAACTAACTTTGAAAATTTTCCTATTAGAATAAAATTTTGACAAAATTTCTCATTATAGAAATTTATAATTTTGAACAAATTTCTCTGGTAACGGAAATAAATTTTTGACAAAATTTTCTATAGAAAAAAATATTGTAAAAATTTTCTTCTATAAATAATAATAATAATCCAACAAAAAAATAACAAAACTACAAAAAAATATGTATTTTTACTAATTTTCTAAAGCAAAAATTCAATTATCGGATTTCACTCTGTTGGTGTCATATCTTGATTTTATTAAACATTTTGTTTGTTTTTATACTTATTCCCCGTTTTCATCCTGGGAAATCTAGTTACTTTAAATCGTTGGACTATTCTTCAAATTTCTTTGAATGTCTTTGCTCAACTTGTAGATGTAGAGACGAGAGAAGACAGAAGAAGGAGAGAGCAGTAGATAACTCACTAATTAACAAGTAGCTGCTGTAAAAATGAATGAGGAAAAAAAGTTTATAACATATTATTGTTAATTTAACACTGAACATGTAATATCTGTACATCCTTTCACTTGCCTCTTTTATAATGAAACAACAGGAATTAAAAAACAGGTGCTTCTGTCTGAATATCAATTATCATTATCAAACATCTGTTTGTGTCATCATCAATAAGAAAACCAATTACAACTACAAAATTGAAACATTATTACTGCTTAACATTTTAGATCGTTTAAGTTGAATTTGTAGGCCATTGCGCACATACCCAATCAAGTGATTTAGTTCAACCTGTTGTCCCATCCGGGTGTTTTGCGAAGTATGGCCTACTTCCTTCAACTTATCCTTTTGTTTAATGGACACATTGTATATGGAACATCATATTATCGCTATATGTTGAATGGAATAAAGCTCTAATAATATTGTATGCAGGAATATTGGTGAAACATTAAAATTAAACATCAAAGATACGGGAATTTTAGGGAATAGAGGCTGAACGAGAGGTAAGGTCGAGTCGCCTCCAAGCTCTGTGTCTACGTAAGGTATCAAAAACCTTTATCGCAATAAATAACACATACGGTTTATCATCCTTGTCGACAGTTTAAATAATTAATTAATTCGTTTTTATTTTTGATTGCACATTCACTTTATATTAGATCTTGATTGAATATGACAATCTCTGTTGCTATTGATCAGGAATCTGCCAAAAGTAAGTCAAATTATCTCTTCTAAGGGCCCTCCCGGATCATTTTTACCTTTTGAGACTTTTTAGCTTCACTAGAGCCATAGAATCATGTAATATGGATTAGTTTGAAAGTTCGAATATACAGTCAGTGAGATATTTGGAGCTTATCATTCTCAATCGCTGGAGATCTTTAGGGTGTTATGCCATAATTTACTAGTTTCACAGAATTTCAAAAAAATCTCCACGGTTCATAAATCTCTGAAGGTGGTTGAGACTGAATTCCAATCAGATGATGATAATGGGTGAAGATCTTCTACTC
>PGFW01052043.1:0-16902 GCA_003123925.1 Haematobia irritans | reverse complement strand
GGGATGTTACAGTCTTTCTCTGTGGCAATATTTAGATTTAGTGTGGTCAGTTGCTACATAAAACGAAACATCACACAATCAGACGGTAAGAAATAGAAACAAGGCGACAACTATGGAATGCCATAAAAACCCAAACTCTTGATATGGGGGTAATTAGAGAGGCCAACTGGTGCATAATAACCATCTATACAAAATGGAAATCTTACTTTACTTTTTGCATATTCTTATGATTATTCCGTAGGACAACCCTTTGGTCCTAAAACCAGCAGTTATCCAACAACAACAACAAAAAAATAGGAAAAAATATGCAAAACTGAAGACATGAGCAATTGCTGATGGCTAGTCTGGCATAAGCCATAGCTCCGCTAGCAGTCACATCGATGATGATGAATGATTGGCTGTCTCGCATCGGAAAGCTAACTACATAGGATGTCGTAATGGAAATTTGTAATGTTAAACGATTTACGCCATAATGTGGTTTAGATATTCCATAAACCACTTCATTCATTGTAGCATGGGCTTGTGGGCACTGACAGAGACTTAATAGTAAACGGATGTGTCCTATTTAAATTTGCATTTTGTAGTCCCTCTTACGATGGGCGGCATTTTTTAAACATAAAAAACTTAAGTTTCGAATTTTCCGTTTTCTGACACTCAGGAAATAAGTTTATTTGAATTCAAAGGGGTTTTGATGAACAGATATTCTCCCCAAGCAGAGCAAGTTCAACTCGGTACACTTCCCGAAGAATAAATTTAAAGATTTTACCTTGAAGACAAGATTCAGATCTGAAAATTATAGAACCAAATTTGTTTGAAGTTCTAAGACGTGTCCGTATAAAGCCGTGCAAGAATAATTATGGAAAATTAGCTCCTTGATTTGAAATCTAAAAATGTGTAGATTTTTATCAAAATGTGACCGATAAAACTAAATCATCAAGTACACTTTGTTTATGGCAGTATATTTGTGGCAAATCGGATAAAATCTACAATTTGCTAGAAAACCCTAGGATGTTAAATCGAGAGTTCGGTTGTTAATCATAACATGTGAAGGATAATCACACAAGTATTACAGGCAACATTTAATTGTAGTTGCCTAGAATCGTCGACGGCCAAATCGGAGGGGCGTGTTATAAGGGGGCTATATCAAAAACTGTACAGATACTCAATATATTCGGGACAACACCTCTTTAATGGTCCTAAGAATACTCTAGATTTGCAAAATTGGATAAAGAACTACGGATCTAAGAAGCCCGATGAAGTAAATCTGGATATCAGTCTGAATATGGGGGCCTATATAGAACATGGTCGGCGATAATCACCAATTTTCGGCACATCTCTTTAATTTTTCCTAGAATAATCTCTAGATTTCCAATTTTCAAGGCAAATTGGGTAAAAAAACTAACGGAATTCTAGAAGCCCAACACGAAGTAAAGAATGCGTGGATATCAGTCTATACTGGGGGCCTTATATCGAAAAAATGGATCCGAGATAAGTCACCATTTTCTGCACATCTCTTTAGTTTCGCTAGAATAACTCTAGATTTCCAATTTCAGTCAAATTTTGAAAAAATCTAACGGATTCTAGAAAGCCCAGAAAGTAAAATCGGAAGATCGTCTATGTGGAGGCTATATCAAAACTAAGTGGACCGGTAACTCACCATTTTCGGTCACATGCTCTTTATTTTCGCTAGAATTAGCCTGATCTAGATTTCGCCCATTTCAGGAAAATTGGGGTAAAAACTACGATTCTAAGCAGGCCCTTGCAAAAGTAAAAATCGGGAGATGCGGTCCCATATGGGTGGCTAATATCAAAAATATGGACGCGGTATCGCACCATTTTCGATACACGTCTTTATGGTCGCTAGAATACCTTAGATTTCCGATTTTGAGGCAAATGGGTAAAAAACATTAACGGATTCTAGAAGACCAGAAATTAAAATCGACCATATGGGGGCTAATATGCAAAAAACATGGACGCGGTACTACACCGATACACGTCTTTATGGTCGCTAGAGTACCTCTAGATTTCAAAATTTCAGGTAAAGTTGGATTAAAACTACGGATTCTATAGAAGGCCAAAGAAGTTTAAAATCGGTAATAGTCGGTCCTTATATGGGGGCTACAATCAAAAACATGGAACCGATACACCCCATTTTTCGGCACAGCCATCTTTATGGCCTTAGAATACCTCTAGATTTCCAAATTTTCAATCGGTATAGGAAAAATACGAGCTTTCATAGACGGCCCAAAGAAGCAAAATCGGGAAATTCGGGTCCTATGGGGCTTATACCAAAACATGGAGCCGATAGGCACCATTTTCCGGTACATCGTTTGATGTCCAAAAATACTACCCGCTAGATTTCAGGCAAAGTTGGATCAAAACGTACATATTGTTATAAGCCCAAGCCCCAAATCGGGAGGTCCGTTTAAGTAGGGGACTATAATCAAAATCTGCGGATCGATATAGCCCATTTCGAACTTGAACTGCCTGCAAACAAAAGACGAATATGTGCCAAATTTCAGGACTATAGCGCCATTATTGAAGGCTGTAGAGTGATTACAACGGACAGCCAGACGGACAATGCTTATATCGGTCTAGAAATTTCTCCCTGATCAAGAATAATATATACTTTGTATAGTCGGAAATCGATATTTCGATGTGTTACACCGGAATGACAAAACTTATTATACCGCCCCGTCACCATCTATGGTGGCTGGGTATAAAAAAATATCCAAAATGCTAAAACAAATATGGCAAACGCCGTTTGGGCCATTTCAAGGCCAGACGACCGTGGCAACTTTTTGTTAATTGATTTTTTTATATACCGCTAGCGTTCACACTGTGGAAGCAGACTCATATGACCACAGAGGTTCCACTTTTACTCGCGATTAGTTGAAATTTTGCACAGGGAGTAGAAAATTCGCATTGTTGCTATGCGAGCCAAATTTGGGTTTCAAGAGTTAGAATATAGCTCCCAATATACTGCTTTCGCCCGATTTAACACTCATATGAACCACAGGTTAGATATAGCTCCCATATATAGCTTTCGCGCCCGATTACACTCATATGACCACAGAGGCCAATTTTTTTAGCCTCCCGATTTAAGGAAGTAGAAATTGACATTGTACAATGCGTGCCAAATTTGGAATCGGCTTTCAGATTAGATATAGCTTCCGCATATACTATTGTTTTTTCTGATTTCGACAAAAACGGTCAAAATACCAACATTTTCCTTGTTAAAAAGTCGCCACTGCTTAGTCGCAAAAAGTTGTAAAAATGACTCTTATTTTCCTAAACTTTCTAATACATAAGGAGACGAGAATACGACACATGTGTCTTTGGCAATAATGCTCAGGGTGGGTCCATGAGTCCGATCTAGCCATGATCCGTCTGTCTGTGAACACATTTTTAGGATTCAAAGTCTAGGGTCGCAGTTTTTAGTCGCAAATCGACTTCAAATTTGCGGCAATAAGTTGTCTGTTTTGGGTCAGAATAGAACCCTCATTGATTTTTGGAAAGAAAACCCAGTTTCAGATTTAGATATAGCTTCCATATATATCGTTCGCGGGCCTGATTTCACTCCATATCGACCGACAGTGGCCATCTTTTAAGCTCTCCGATGTTAAATTGAAATTTTGCACAGGGAGTAGAATAGCATTGTTAGGCCTATGCGTGCCAAATTTGTTTGAAAATCGGTTCAAGATTTAGATATAGCTCCCATATATATGTTTTTCTGATTTCGACAAAAATGGTCAAAATAGACCATTGTAAAATCGCCACTGCATTAGCCGAAAAGTCTGTAAAAATTAACTGCTAATTTTCCTAAACTTCTTCTAATACATAAAATATTTTATAAAAAAAATTTTTTTCGAGCGATATAATCCATAATAAACTTTTGCGAAGTTTTCCGTTAAATTGCTTCAGATTTAAAATATTTTCCCCCATATTTTTTACTAAATTATGTTCCACCCTAGGTAACATTAGCCACTAAAATTTTGAGTCTATAAGATTTTGTAAAAGTCTATCCAAAATTCTGTGCGCAGATGCGAGTGAGTATTTAAATTGTATTTATTGGGGCAAACCTTTATATATAGGCCCCCACACATTTTGACGGTTGTGAATATGGTATCGAAAATTTTAGATCTACAAAGTGGGTCGGCTGCCCGCCCGACTTTAGACTTTCCTTACTTGTTTTTTTTTTTTTTTTAAATTATTGTTTAAAATTCGTAACACATTACGTTGTTAAATCATGAACGCGTGGTTGTTCTGGTTTGACAACGGCATGGTGTACAATTTAACGTTGTTCAGATTGACCCCGTCTGTTCATCAATTGACAACACATGGTGTTTTGATTCCACTTCATGAACAAAATCGTTATGAACGACCACGTGTCGATTCGCATCTCGTTCATGAAATTTTTTCTATGGTGTAACGCCACCAAGCGGTTTTTTCTCACCAGGAACGTGATCGCCAGGAAATTCTATTTTTTCGTCGCCGCTTTCGCGCCGGGAATAAGTGCGGAAAATTCCCGGGAAAAATTTCTTTACAATATTTTATGTATAATAGAGGGGTTTTGCGATGGCAAATGACAGTTGAAATCTATGTTAAAAGTAGATTTGGAAGTGTACATGTGAATAACTATGGTACCAGTTCCCGTAGTAGTTGCTTGTGGAACAGCACATAGTCGTGGGTTCTCAATCCAGAATCGCAACGGGCTTCCCAATTTTTAAAAATGAAGTTTTCTGTAAACCGACAAATTCCGATAGACTGGTAGAACCTGAGTAAACTCTTTAAAAAGCAACGGGACATTTTACCTTATGTAACACGTTGGCAAATTGCATAATTATTTGCAAGGATGTTTTTTGTATAGCCACTCACACCATAGGATGGGGGGTATATTAACTTTGTCATTCCGTTTGTAACAACATCCATATTGCTCCTAAGAGACCCCATAAAAGTATATATCATTTCCTGGGTCGTGGTGAAATTTGAGTCGATCTGAGCATGTCCGTCCGTCCGCTGTTGAAATCATCGCTAAAACTCCGAAAGAAACAAGCTAATCGACCTTTGAGAACTTGGCAGCAAAGTAGTTAGTTAGTTGATTTGATTGATTGCAAATGGGTCCATATCGGGTCTCATCTTTTAGTATAGCCCAGCCCCATATAAAACGGACCCTCAAATTTGGCTTTGCGAATTGCTCTAAGTAAGAAGCAAATTTCATCCTCATCCAGGCTGAAATGTTGGGTAACCATGGGTGTTAGAATACTGGTCTATAACAACCATCGCAAAATGGTCGCATATCGGTCCACTTTTAGCGTATAGCCCCATAGTAAACAACCCGTCCAAATTATGGGATTGCGATTGCCCTAAGAGAAGCAACTTTCATGTCCGAATCCGGCTGAAAATTTGGTACACTGGTGTTAGTAATATGGTAAGTCTAAACAAAACATGCAGAATTGGTCCATATCGTCCATAATTACATATAGTCCCCATATAAACTCGATCCCCCGATTTGGCTTGCGGAGCCTATAAGAAAAGCCAAATTTCATCCGATTCCGCTGAAATTGCAACATGGTGTAAGTATATATGGTCTCCAACAACCATGCAAAAAGTTTGTCCAAATGCCGGTTCATTATTATATATAGCCCCGCATAACTAAACCGATCCCGCCCGCCATCCCGATTTGCTTGCGGAGCCTCTAAGAGAAAAGCAAATTTCATCCGATCCGGCTGAAATTTGGTAGCATGGTTGTTGCGTTAATGTTCTCTAATGACATGGAAAGAATTGGTGCCACTATCGGCCGCAATAAGGTATATAAGCCCCATATAGACCGATCCCGCAGATTTTTGACCGTCCGGAACCCTCTTAGAGGAGCAAAAAGTCATCGCCGATCCGATTGAAATTGGTACGTGGTGTTTAGTTATATTGTCTCTCGACAATTATGCCAAAAATTGGTCCATAATCGGAATCCATAATTATATATAGGGCCCCATATTAACCGATCCGCCAGATTTTGACCTTCCGGAGCCTCTAGAGAAGCAAATTTCAATACCGATGCCGGTTGAAATTTGTAGCGTGGTGTCAGCATAATGATTATCGCGTTCATAATCATGGTTGCCACTCGAGCCAAAAAATAATCGTTACAAAATTTTATTTCTATAGAAAAAATTTTGTTAAAAATGTTATTTCTATAGAAAATTTTTGTTAAAAATTTTAATTTCTATAGAAAAATCTTTGTTCAAATTTTATTTCTATAGAAATTTTTTTCCAAATTTGTATTCTATAGATTTTTTTGTGGTCGCAAAATTTTTACCCTTCTATAGAAAGAATGTTGTCATAAATTTTATTTCAAATAAGAACAATTTTTTGTTTAAGATTTTATTTTCTAATAGAAAAATCTTGTCAACTTTTATTTCTATAGAAAATTAGTCAAAAATTTTATTTTCTATAAAAATTTTTCTGTTAAATTTTATTTCTAATAGAAAAAGTTTGTTAAAATTTTATTCTGTAGAAAATTTTATCAAAATTTTGTTTGCTAATAGAAAATTTTGTTAAAAATTTTTTCTATGTCTATAAGAAATTTTGTCAAAACTGAATATATATACGTATTCTGAATCGATCTTTTTTGATTTAATATAACCACGTATGGACATTACATAGCAATTTTAGAAAGATCGGTGTTAGGAAGGTTTTAAAAGATACCTTTGCTCATCGCAAAGCTCGTTTAGCGCGGCAACTTAAAGTAATTCGAGTTTGTGGGATGGCAGTCCGTTTTAGAAAAAGTTTCTACGCCAATCGCATGGTGAGGGTACAATAAGGCTTTCAGGCCTGGCCGAACTTACGGCCGTAACATACTTGTTATGAAATAAGAAAAATTCCACAGCCTTTTTTAAGATGGTTTACTTTTAATTTAAAATTTATTACCATAATGAAACACATTGAGGGACTTGAAATCTATTAAAATTGGGGATTAAAGACCTTATTTATTAGGGCATACGACAACTGAACATCTAGTTAAAGTGGATTTTGGAAGTTGTAATGTTGAATGTCCGTATTACATGGTAGTGTTACCGCTTTTGGGAATATTGACTGAACATGTGCCAGTATATTTATAGACCCCGTTTAACGATGGTGAAATCGAAATAAACTTTCTTTCAATTTCAACAGTTTTTTTAAGTGTTACAAAAAATCGCACTCATAATTAAATAGTTGTTCTTCCGAAACTATAACCGAAAGAACTGCTTAACTATTGTCAAAAATGTTTTGTATTAAACAAATATTTCGTAATTTTAGTAATGATTTATGGCTGATGTTAAGAGAAACAACATAATATATAGTTGTTAGATGTCCAGAGAGCGCCTTATAACGCGTTAAGCTTTAGGCGATTGTCTGATCTTATTTCAAATGTCTTAATGTATTCCAGCATGCAAAGCAGGTTTTCCCTGTGACCGGAATTCCCGGGAAATTCGAAAAAAATCCCGCTTTCCCGAAATGCAAAAAAAGTCCGGAAAAAGAAAAACCCCAAGTCCACCATATCCTTCGTTCTGAAAACGAAATGCGAAAAGGATTTGAAACTCTTTTAAAGAGTAGGTTCGGGGGAAAAGTCTGGCCACAAAAACTTGAAGTAGCTGTTTAATCACTCATGGTTTCCACACACATGTGTCCCGTAGCACATTCCAAAAAATCGAACTACTTGCTTTTCGTTGTAATACAGAAGAGAATAGGGCGGTTATGCAGATGTAAAATGGACGCGGCTTAACAAACGGTCGTGTAAGACCACCTGACGCAGCTTTTAATAATCGCCTCCATCCATAGGATGGGGGTAGTATTAACTTTGTCATTCCGTTTTGTAACGACATCAAAATATTGCTTAAGTACCACCATAAAAGTATATAGTTCTGGGTCGTGGTGAAAATTCTGAGTCATCTAAAGGCATGATCCGTTCCGTCGTCCGTCGCGTCTGTTTGAAAATCCACGCTAACTTCGTGCGAACGAAAGGCAAGCTATCGACTTGAACTTGGCACAAAGTAGTTATGTTATCGATGTAGGTCGGATGCTATTGAAAATGGGCGCATAGTCGGTCCACTGTTTACGTATAAGCCCGCCATAGTAAAGGGACCGATGTGGACTCCAATTTTTGCATGGTTGTTAGAGACCATATATCAACGTACGCCATGTTACCAAATTCAGCCCGATCGGAAATAAAAATTTGCTTCTCGTTTTAGCTCCGCAAGCCAAAACTCTGGGGATCGGTTTATATGGGGGCGTATATTATAATTATGGACCGACTTGCGACCAATTTTTGCATGGTTGTTAGAAGACCATATACCAAACACCAATGCCGGATCGGATGAAATATGCTTTCTGTTAGTAGGCTCCACTAAAGCCAAATCAGTGAGGGTCCCTTTGTATATGGGGGCTATATCGTAAGAAGTGACCGGATATGGCCCATTTTCCAATAGCATCGACCTACCATCTTATACACTACTTTGTGGCCAAGTTTCAAGTCGACAGCTTGGGGTTTCGTTCGGAAGTTAAGCGTGATTTCAAACAGACGGACGGACGGACGGACGGACCATGCTTTAGATGGGACTCGGAGAATTTCAGCCCACGAGCCGGCAGAAAATATAATACTTTATGGGTCTTAGAGCAAATATTTGATGTGTTAACAAACGGAAGTGACAAAAGGATTAATATACCCCCCATCCTATGATGGAGGGTATAAAGCTGTAGGTGGTCTAGCACGACGTTTGTTAACGCCGGTCCATTTTACATCTGCATAACCGCCCTATTTCTGTAGGTAGATCAAACGGAAAAGCAAGTAGTCCGATTTTTTGAAGTGTACGGGAAACACGTGTGGTGGGAGAACCATGGAGTGATTAAACAGTACTTCAGTTTTTGTGCCAGACTTCCCCGAACCTACCTCTTTAAAAAGAGTGTCAAAAATCTTATTCGGCATTTGTTTCAGAAACGAAGGATAGTGGTGGACTTGGGGGTGTTGCTTTTTGCCCGAGACTTTTTGCATTTCCGGGGAAAGCGGATTTTTTCGAATTTCCCGCAATTCCGGTCAGCAGGGAAAGCGGCTGCTTTGATGGTGGAATTACATTAAGAACAATTTGAATAAATCAAGAAATTCGCCTAAAAGCTACGTTATAAGGCGCTCTCTGGACATCTAACAATATATTTATTTGCTTCTCTTACATCAGCCAAATAAAATCATACTAAATACGAATATTTTGTAATACAAAACATTTTGAACAATAGTTAAGGCAGTCTCTTTCGGTACTAGTTTTCTGGAAGAACACTATTAATATAGTGCGATTTTTTGTAACACTAAAAAAAACTGTTTTGAACTGAAAGAAAGAGTTATTTTCGATTTCAACCAATCGTTAAACGGGGTGCTATAAATGCAACATGCTTCAGTCAATATTCCCAAAGGGTATACACTAGCCATGTAAATACGACGATTCACAGTTACTACTTCCAAAAATCCAACTTTAAACTAGATTTGTCGTTCGTTCGCGTTCGTTTTTTTGATGCTTTTTGTTGGTGTTCTTCCGGCCCCGCCCGCGCCCGTGCGCCCGCGCCCGCCCCGAGTTGTCCGTATGCCCTAGGGGTGAAATAAGGTTTCTTTATCCCCATTATAATAGATTTCAAAGGGCCTAAATGTTGGTATATGGTATAGAATTTTTAAAATTAAAGTAACCATCTAAAAAAGGTTGGAATTTTCTTCAATTTCATAACAAGTATGTAACGGCCGGTAAGTTCGGCCAGGCCGAAGCTTATGTAACCTCCACCATCGGATTTGGGCGTAGAAATTTTTCTGAAACACTGCCAAATCCACAATCGAATTACTTAAAGTTGCGGGTAACGGCTTTGCCGATGGCAAGGTATCTTAAACTCCTAAGCACCGTCCTTCTAAAATTGTAATGTAAGTCCTACGTGGTTATATTAAATCAAAGATCGATCAATATACGTATATAATTCAGTGACAAAATTTTCTAATAGACAATAAAAAAATTTTAACAAAAATTTTCTATGAGAAACAAAAAATTTGATAAAATTTTCTACAAGAAATAAAATTTTAACAAAACTTTTCTATAGAAATTAAAATTTTAACAAAATTTTTTAATAGATAATAAAATTTTGACTAAAATTTCTAGTAGAAATAAAGTTTTTTGAGCAAGATTTTCTATATAAAAAAAGAAAAAAAAAAAAAAAAAAAAAAAAAAAAAAAAAAAAAAAAGAAATAAACTGTTTAACAAAAATTTCTTATTGAATAAAAAATTTTTGACAAACATTTTCTATAGAAGTAAAATTGGAACATAAAAAATCCTATAGAAATAAAATTTGGAAGAAAATTTCTATAGAAATAAAAATTTTGAACAAGATTTTCTAATAGAAAAGTAAAATTTTAACAAAAAATTTTCTATAGAAATTAACATTTTAACCAAAATTTTCTATAAGAAAATAAAATTTTGGTAAAGTTATTTTTGGCTCCAGCAAACCAATGATTATGAACCGATATCATATGCTGACAGCGCAAACGTACAAAAATCTTCAACCGAATCGGATGAAAAATTTTGCTTCTCTTAGAGGCTCCGGAGGTCAAATTCTGGGATGCGGCTTATATGGGGGCTATATATAATTATGGATCGATTATGGACCAATTTTGGCATAAGTATGTGGAGAGACAATGATAACTAAATCACCACGTACCAATTGTCAAGCGATCGGATGGAAACTTTTTGCTCCTCTAAGAGGTTCCGGAGGTCAAATCTGGGGATGCGGTTTTAATATGGAGGGCTATATATACTTATGGCCGACTGTAAGGGACGCAATTTTTTTTCAATGGTCATTAGAGAACATATTACCAAACACCAATGTACCAAAATTTCAGGCCGGATACGGAATGAAATTTGCTTCTCTTAGAGGCTCCGCAAGTCCAAATCGGGGGATCGGTTTTATATGGGGGCTATATATAAATAATGAATCCGATTTGGACAAATTTTTTGGCCAATGGTTTGTTGAGACCATATACTTTACACCATGTGCCAAATTTAGCCGGATCGGATGAAATTTTGGTTTTTCCTTAGAGGCCCGCAAGCCGAAATCGGGGGAATCGGTTTATGATGGGGACTGATATGTAATTATGGACCGAATATGGACCAACGCCGAGGGTTTGTTAGATACCATAATTACTAACACCATGTACCAAATTTCAGCTGGCGGATCGGATGAAATTTGCTTCTCTTAGAGCAATCGCAATCCAAATTTGGGGGTCCGTTTATATGGGGGCTATACGTAAAAGTGGACCGATATGGACCAATGTTTGCATGGTTGTTATAGACGGCATAATTCTAACACCATGTACCAAATTTCAGCCGGATTAAGGATGAAAATTTGCTTGCTGCATTAGAGCAATTCGCAGCCAAATTGTTGAGGGTCGCGTTTTAGTATGGGGGCTTATACTAAAATGTGGACAAGATATGGCCCAATTTGCAATCAATAAGAAATCAACTAACACCCCACTACTTGTGCCAAAGTCCCTTCAAGTTCCGATAGCTTGTTTCGTTCGGAGTTAGCGCTGATTTCAACGAGACGCGACGGACACGGACATGCTTCAGAGTCGACTCAAAAATTTCACCCACGAACTCCAGAATATATATACTTTATGGGTCTTAGAGGCAATATTGGATGTGGTTACAAAGCGGAATGACAAAGTTAATATACCCCCATCCTATGGTGGAGGGTATAAAAAAACCATCCTTGCAATAATTATGGCAATTGCCAACGTGTTACATAAGGTAAAAATGTCCCGTTGTTTTTAAAGGTTTACTTCAGTCTACAGTCTATCGAATGATCGTTTACAGAAAAACTTCTTTTTAAAATTGGGAGCCCGTTGGATCTGGATTAAGAACCGCCTACGACTATGTCTGTTTCCACAGGCAAACATACTACGAATTGGTACGCATAAGTTATTCACATTACACTTCCAAAATCTAACTTTTAACTAGATTTCAACTTGTCCATTTTTGCCACCAAAAACCCTCTATTATACATAAAATATTTGTAAAGAAAATTTCCCGGGAATTTCCGCACTTCATTTCCCGGGAAAGCGGGAAGCGAAAAAATAGAAATTTCCTGGTCAGCGTTCCTGGGAGAAAAAAACCCTTGGTGGTTACACCCCATAAGGAAAAAATCCATGAACCGGCGTGGTCGTTTCAATAACGAATTTGTTCATGAAAGTGTAAATCAAAAACACATGTGTTTGTCCAAAATGAGAAACAGACGGGGTCAATCTGACAACGTTAAAATTGAACACCATGCCGTTGTCAAACCAACAACCAGCGTTTCATGATTTTAACAACGTAATGGTTACGAATTTATAAACAAAAAAATTAAAAAAAAAAAAAAAACAAGTTAAAGGAAAGTCTAAAGTCGGGCGGGACCGACCCACTTTGTAGATCTAAATTTTCGATTACCATATCACAACGCGTCAAATGGTGTTGGGGCTATATATAAAGGTTTGCCCAATAAAATACCCATTTAATATATCACTCGATCTGGACAGAATTTGATAGACTTTTAGCAAAAAATCTATAGACTGCAAAATTATAAAGTTGGCTAAATGTAACTAGGGTGGAACATAATGTTAGTAAAATATGGGAAATATTTAAAGTCTGAAGCAATTTTTAAGGAAACTTCGCAAAAGTTTATTTAATGATTTATCGGCTCGATATATATGTATTAGAAGTTATTAGGAAATTAGAGTAATTTGTTTACAACTTTTCGGACTAAAGCAAGTGGCGCGATTTTACAAGGTATTTGACCAATTTTTGTCGAATCAGAAAAACATATATATGGGTTAGCTATATCTAAATCTGAACCGATTTCAACAAATTTGGCACGCATAGCTACAATGCTAATTCTACTCCCTGTGCAAAATTTCAATTAAATCGGAGTAAAAGATTGGCCACTGTGGTCATATGAGTGTAAATCAGGCGAACGATATATATGGAAGCTATATCTAAATCTGAACTGGTTTCTTCCAAAATCAATAGGGTTCTATTCTGACCCAAAACAGAAACCTTTATGCCAAATTATGAAGATCGATTGGACTAAAACTGCGACCTTAGTACTTTGACTCCCTAAAATGTAGTTCTACAGACAGACGGACATGGGGCTAGATCGACTCATGGACGCCACCCTGAGCATTATGCAAAGACACATGTGTCTATCTCGTCTCCTTATGTATTAAGAAGTTTAGGAAAAAAGAGTCATTTTTACAAACTTTTCGACTAAAGGCAGTGGCGATTTAACAAGGAAAATGTTGGTATTTTGAGTTTTTGTCGAAATCAGAAAAAACATTATATGGGAGCTATATCTAAATCTGAACGAATTCCAAATTGCACGCATTGCCTACAATGTCAATTCCTACTTCCTAAATCGGAAGTAAAAAATTGGCCTCTGTGGTCATATGAGTGTAAATCGGCGAAGCTAAATATATGGGAGGCTATATCTAACTCTGTGGTGCATATGAGTGTAAATCGGCGAAAGCTATATATGGAGCTATAGTCTAACTCTGACCAAAATTTGGCTCGCGATAGCAACAAATGCGAATTCTACTCCTGTGCAAAGATTTCGAACTAAAAAATCCGAGTAAAAAGTGGACTCTGTGATCCATATGAAAGTCTGTTCTCACGTGTGACGCAGGGTATAAAAAAATCAATAACAAAAAGGTTGGCCACGTCGCGGCCTGAAATGGGCCAAAACGGTTTGCCAAATATTGTTTTAGCATTTTTGGATATTTTTTTATACCCACCACCATAGAATGGTGACGGGGGTAATAATAAGTTTGTCATTCCGTGTGTTAACACATCGAAAATATCGATTTCCGACTATACAAAGTATATATATTCTTGATCAGGGAGAAATTCTAAGACGATATAAGCATGTCCGTCTGGCTGTCCGTTGTAATCACTCTACAGCCTTCAATAATGGCGCTATAGTCGCTGAAATATTGGCACATAATTCGTCAATTTTGTTTGTGCAGGCAGTTCAAGTTTCGAAAATGCTAATAAATCGATCCGAGTTTTTGATATAGTCCCATATAAACCGACCTCCCGATTTGGGGTCTTGGGCTTATAAAAATGTAGTTTTGAATCCAAATTTGCCTGAAATCTAGGGGTATTTTTTTGAGACCATCAAACAGTGGTTACCGAAAATGGTGCCTATCGGTCCATGTTTTTTGGTATAGCCCCATAATGGAACCGATTTCCCGATTTTGCTTCTTGGGCGTCTAGAAGTTGTACTTTTCTATCCGATTTTTGAGAATTGAAATCTAAAAAGAGGTATTCTAAGGCCATAAAGAGGTGTGGCCGAAATGGGGTGTAATCGTTTGCCAATGTTTTGATGTAGCGCCCCATATAGAACCGATATACCGATTTCTACTTCTTGGCCTTCTAGATCGTCGTAAGTTTAATCCATTTACCTGAAATTTGAAAAATCTAGAGGTACCTTCTAGCGACCATAAAGACGTGTATCGGTGAGTACCCGGGTCCATGTTTTGATATAAGCCGCCCAATGGATCGAATTTATTATCTTGGGTCTTCTAGCAATCCGTATATTTTTCCGTGAGACGGCAAATTTGCCCTCAAAATCGAAATCTAGAGGTATTTCTAGGACCATAATAGACGTGTATCGAAAAATGGTGAGTACCGGTCCATATTTTTGATATTACGCCCCAATATGGACCGATCTCGCCGATTTTTTACTTCTTGGGCTGCTAGAAATCCGTAGTTGTTACCCAATTTTCCTGAAAATGGGAAATCTAGAGGTATTCTAGGAAAATAAAGAGATGTGCCGAAAATGGTGAGTACGCGGTCCATAGTTTGATATAGCCTCCGATATTAGACCGATCTTCGCGAATTTTACTTCTTGGGCTTTCGTAGAATCGCGTAGTTTTTTCCAAATTTGACTGAAAAATTGGAAAATCTAAGAGGTAATTCTAGGAAATATAAAGAGATGTGCCGAAAAATGGTGAATTATCGGACCAAAAGTTCGATATAGCCCCCATATAGACTGATATCCAGATTTTAGCTTGGCCGTGGGCTTCTAGAATCCGTATTTTTAACCAATTTGGCCTGAAATTGGAAATAATAGAGTATTCTAGAAAATATAAAGAGATGTGCCGAAAATGGTGATTATCGGACCATGTTCGATATAGGCCCCCATATAGACGAATTCCAGATTTACTTCTGGGCTTGCTAAGAGTCCGTAGTTTTTATCCATTTGCAATCTAGAGGTATTCTAGGACCAATAAAGGAGTGTGCCGAATATATTGAGTATCCTGTACAGTTTTTGAATATAGCCCCCTTATAAACCGGCCCCTCCGATTTGGGGTGGCGAGATTCATAGAACTACAATTAAATGTGCTGAATACTGTGTTATTCCTTCCATGTTATGATTACACCGAACTCTCGATTTAACTCCTAGGGTTTCTAGAAATTGTAGTTTTTATCCGATTTGCCACAAATATACTGCCATAACAAAGTGTATATGATATTTAGTTTTATCGGTCCATTTGATAAAAATCTACAGATTTTAGATTTCAAAATCAAGGAGTAAATTTCATTAATATTCTTGCACGCCTTATAAACGACACTCTAGAACTCAACAAATTGGTTCTTTATAATTTCAGAATCTGATCTAGTGCTTCAAGGTAAAATCTTTAAATTTATCTTTCGGAAGTGTACCAGTTGAATGCTCTGCTTGGGAGAATATCTGTCATCAAACCTTTGAATTCAAATAAACTTTTTCCTGAGTTTAGAAAAAGGAAATTCGAAACTTAAAGTTTTTTTTATGTTAAAAATGCCCCCATCGGTAAGAGGGTAAAATGCAAATTTAAATAGGAACATCCGTTTACTATTAGTCTCTGTCAGTGCCCACAAAGCCCATGTAATGAATGAGTGGTTTATGGAATATCTAACCCTTATGGCGTAAAATCGTTTAACATACAAATTTCCATTACGACATCCTATGTAGTTAGCTTTCCGATGGAGACAGCCAATCATCATCATCATCGATGTGACTGCTAGCTGGAGCTGTTGCTTATGCTGACTAGCCATCAGCAATTGCTCATGTCTTCAGTTTTGTATATTTTTTCCTATTTTTTTTTGTTGTTGTTGGATAACTGCTGGTTTTAGGACCAAGGGGTTTTGTCCTACGGAATAAATCATAAGAATATGCAAAAAGTAAAGTATAAGATTTTCCATTTTGTATAGATGGTTTATTATGCACCAGTTGGCTCTCTAATTACCCCCATATCAGAGTTTGGGTTTTTATGGCATTCCATAGTTGTCGCCTTGTTTTTATTTTCTTACCGTCTGATTGTGTGATGTTTCGTTTATGTAGCAACTGACCACACTAAATCTGATATTGCCACAGAGAAAGACTTGCCATAACATCCCAGCAAAAAAAACGTCGCCAAAAAAGTAGTTGAAAAATGTTCTTTTGGATGCCGAGTAGAAGCAAAATTGAAGCTAGAAAAGTGAATGAATTTCAAAGCATGGGCTTGTCGTAGGACCTGATGTGCACGGCATTTCAACAGTCGTTTGCAACTGAATTAAAAAGCATGGCAACTTCTTAGGTGTGATTCGAATTCAGTGTTTTAAATGATGAATTAAGAACGCTTGTGATATTTTTGGGCAAAATGAAATAATTCTTCTAAATTTTTTTATGATTTTTTAAATGCATTCTAAACGCTTGTCTGGGAAAAGTTTAACCATGAATATTATCAAAATCGGAAAATTTTAAAATTTGTACCATTTTTATTAATTCTTAAACTGTTTTTAACCTATTCAAACAAAAAACAGAGTAAATATACGGCCGTAAGTTCGG
>PGFW01052000.1:15178-25859 GCA_003123925.1 Haematobia irritans | reverse complement strand
GCCCATGGTAGCCCATAGCTAACTAACCGCTTTTCCTCAAACATAAATGCTACTATCAACAAAACAGGAAAAACGGAAAATCATGTTAACACTAAAGAGAAGACGCGAATAAGGAGAGTGTAGGGAGAGAGGAGAAGATGGCATATGAGTATACAAGCAGTAGAGTACACTTGAAACCATTTCAGAGGATTCCTATTGCCCAAGCATGGCATGACCTACCTTCGACTTCGGTGTAGGTCGTTGTGTTTTGCAGATGGTCAAGACGAAATCAATGAGAAACCTTACCAAACAAATGGTGCCACGAGAAATGAGTTCACTCACTATCTACAAGGGGAACCAAGAGAAAGAGCAGCATATAAAAAAGAATGTGTTCTTCATTCGCTGCAATCTTGTTTAAACCAATTTAACTCATTAAGACCATAGTTGCTATTGTTTGTCTCCCAGGCTCATAAGCAGCAGCCGTGGAAGTAATTATTGTACATCTGTATTGCCTTTGGCTAGCTGATTGTTATTAATAGAGTACGTTGGAAATCACTTAGGACTATCACAAGAGGTTTTCTTCAGATAATTCAATCAAAAGATTACACAGTGAGGGATGAAAACTAAAGACAAAAGATCATTAAAGCAAAAAATATTGACAAACAAAAGAAATCAATAGAAAAAAATTTTAATTACATTAAAAAGAGTTTTTTTTTTAAATTTCTCAAAAACATTTGTTCCTCTACAATTAACAAAAGTTTCTAAAGAATATTTTATTTCATAGTGGAATGACGCGTTAGATTTAGATTTATTATAATAAAAAAAAAACTATATCCAGCATGACTGAATGAAATTTTTCAGCATTGTTTAATTAGTATTTCCCTACAGGAAACTTCATTAAGCCTTGCTAAATTAAAAATAACTGTATTCAGCGCCAGTAAATTATAGAAAACTATAGTCAGCCTGGTTAGGTTAAAGTGGCAGCCCGATTAAGATTCAGGCTCACTTAGACTATTCAGTCCATTGTGATGTGTCAGCCTGGTTAAAATTAATTTTTCCCAAAGAAAACTATATCCAGCCTGACTTAGTTAATGTCTTCTTAATTAAGACTGTATTCAGCCTGGCTGAATTTAGGTTTTTCTAAAAGAAACTTTAATAAGCCTGGCTGAATTAAAAATTTCCCAAAGAATTTTGTATTCAGCATGGGTAAATTTCATGGACTTCTTATAGAAAATTGTAATTAATCCTGGCTATAGTTAATTTTTCCAAAAGAAAACTATATTCAGCCTACCTTAGTTAATGTATTCCTAATTAAAACTGTATTCAGCCTGGCTGAATTTACGTTTTTCTAGCTGAATTAAGGTTTTCCTAAAGAAAATTGTATTCAGCCTGTCTGAATATAAGTTTTTCTAAATAAAACTGTATTCAGCATGGCTGATTTAAAAAGATCCTATAGAAAACTAAAGAAAATTGTATCCAGCCTGGCTAAATTCAAATTTCTCAAAGAAAATTATATTCTTTAAACCTCGCTGAATTAAAAATTTCCCAAAGAAAGCTGTATGCTGCGTGGGCAAATGAAAGATTTCTTATAGAAAACTATAGTCAGCCTGGCTAAAGTTAATTTTTTCCAAAGAAAACTATATCCAGCCTGGCTTAGTTAATGTCTTCCTAATTAAGACTGTATTCAGTCTGGCTGAAGTGAAGTTTTTCTGCAGTCAGCCTGGCTGAGTTTAAGTTTTCCTAAAGGAAACTTTAATAAGCTTGGCTGAATTAAAAATTTCCCAAAGAAATTTGTATTCAGCATGGGTAAATTTCAAGGACTTCTTATAGAAAATTGTATTAATCCTGGCTAAACTTAATTTTTCCCAAAGAAAACTATATTCAAGCCTGCCTTTAGTTATGTATTCCTAATTAAAACTTTATTCAGCCTAGCTGAATTTAAGTTTTTCTAAAGAAAACTTTTCTCACACTAGATGAATTAAGGTTTTCCTAAAGAAAATTGTATTCAGCCTGTCTGAATTTAAGTTTTTCTAAATAAAACTGTATTCAGCATAGCTGATTTAAAAATATCCTATAGAAAAATCCTAAAGAAAATTGTATCCAGCCTGGCTAAATTCAAATTTCTCAAAGAAAATTATATTCTTTAAGCCTCGCTGAATTAAAAATTTCCCCAAGAAAAATGTATGCTGCGTGGGCAAATGAAAGATTTCTTATAGAAAACTATAGTCAGCCTGGCTACAGTTAATTTTTTTCCAAATAAAACTATATCCAGCCTGGCTTAGTTAATGTCTTCCTAATTAAGACTGTATTCAGTCTGGCTGAATTGAAGTTTTTCTGTAGTCAGCCTGGCTGAGTTTAAGTTTTCCTAAAGGAAACTTTAATAAGCCTTGCGGAATTAAAAATTTCCCAAAGATATTTGTATTCAGCATGGGTAAATTTCATGGCCTTCCTTAAGAAATTGTATTAATCCTGGCCAAAGTTAATTTTTCCCAAAAAAACTATATTCAGCCTGCCTTAGTTAATGTATTCCTAATTAAAACTGTATTCAGCCTGGCTGAATTTAAGTTTTTCTAAAGAAAACTGTTCTCACACTAGCTGAATTAAGGTTTTCCTAAAGAAAATTGTATTCAGCCTGTCTGAATATAACTTTTTCTAAATAAAACTGTATTCAGCATGACTGATTTAAAAATATCCTATAGAAAACTAAAGAAAATTGTATCCAGCCTGGCTAAATTCAAAATTTCCCAAAGAAAATTATATTCATTAAACCTGGCTGAATTAAACATTTCCCAAAGGAAACTGGATTCTGCGTGGGTAAATGAAAGATTTCTTATAAAAAACTGTAGTCAGCCTGGCTAAAGTTAATTTTTCCCAAAGAAAACTATATCCAGCCTGGCTTAGTTAATGTACTCCTAATTAAAACTGTATTCAGCCTGGCTGAATTTAAGTTTTTCTAAAGGAAACTTTAATAAGCCTGGCTGAATTAAAAATTTCCCAACGAAATTTGTATTCAGCTTGGTTAAATTTCATGGATTTCTTAAACATACACAAAATTGTATTAATTCCTGGCTAAAGTTAATTTTTCCCAAAGAAAAACTTATATTCAGGCCTGCTTAGTTAATGTATTCCTAATTGAAACTATCTATTCAGCCTGGGCTGAATTTAAGGTTTCTAAAGAACTGTTCTCACACTAGCTGAATTAAGGTTTTCTCAAAGTAAATTGACAGCGCTGTCTGAATTTAAGTTTCATAAAACTGTATTCAGCATGGCTGATTTAAACATATCCTATAAAAATATCCTAATGAAAATTGTTTAGCTGGTTAAATTCAAATTGTCCCAAAAAAAGTACATCCAACCTTAAAATTTAAAGTTTCCAAAGAAACTTTATTCAAGCCTAGCTGAATTAAATTTTCCTATAAAGAAAATACTATTCAGTCTGGCTGATATTAAGGTTTTCTACAGAAAGTTGTATCCAACCTGGCTACATTTAAATTTTCCAGAGAAAACTGTATCATAGCCTAGCCGAATTATGTTTTCCTACAGAAAATTGTATTCAGCCTGGCTAAATTTTAATTTTCCAAAAAAAAACTGTATTCAGCCTGGCTGAATTTAAAGTTTCTACAGAAAGTCCAGCCTGGCTACATTTAAATTTTACAGATTTAGCCTAGCTGAATTAATGTTTTCCTGCAGAAAATTGTATTCAGCCTGGCTAAATTTAAATTTTCCCAAAAAAAACTATATTCAACCTGGCTGAATTAAAGTTATCCTTATGAAAACTGTATTCAGCAAAGCTAAATTTAAATTTTCAGTTAGACTGAATTAAAGATTTCTTATAGAAAACCATACTCAGCTTTGCTGAATTAAAGATTTCCTATTGAAAACTGTATTCAGACGAGCTGAACTAAAGCTTTTTAAGCTTAAACTTAATATTTTTCAAAATCCACTTGGCTGAGTTTTAGAATATTTCTTCTTTTTTTAGATTTTTTCTTAAGACAGACTTGTCCAAAGGTTTCTAAACGGAATTGAAACATGAATATAGAATAACTTATTCGGCCAATATTTTCTTATAGCAAACCTCTATACTACCAGAATGGAAATGATTTTCCTTAATATTGGTTTCAATCAAAATATTTCTATTGAAAACAATTCTTTTCATTAACACATATCAGTCAGCTCCACATACCTGCAGGGGAGCCACCGTGGTGCAATGGTTAGCATGCCCGCCTTGCATACACAAGGTCGTGGGTTCTATTCCTGCTTCGACCGAACACCAAAAAGTTTTTCAGCGGTGGATTATCCCACCTCAGTAATGCTGGTGACATTTCTGAGGGTTTCAAAGCTTCTCTAAGTGGTTTCAGTGCAATTTGGAACGCCGTTCGGACTCGGCTATAAAAAAGAGGTCCCTTGTCATTGAGCTTAACATGGAATCGGGCAGCTCTCAGTGATAAGAGAGAAGTTCACCAATGTGGTATGACAATGGACTGAATAGTCTAAGTGAGCCTGATACATCGGGCTGCCACCTAACCTAACCTAACCTACCTGCAGGACGATATATTAGTCTGTGTCCTACTTGTTTTAATTGCATCCACTATTTAACGTGAACAGAATTTACAAAATGCAAAGCCAATTAACAAACAGCTTTGGTAAGTACTTGAGCGAACAAAGGATTACATGAGTAACTTACCTTGCAAATTTAAAATTTCTCTAAAAAAATACCCATAATCCCTCCTGTCTCTTGGACCAGGTCATACGAACAGTATCATGGGAAAATATTGCGTTTCACGTAATTTCACCAACTAAAACTTTTAAAACTTTGTGACTCTGCTGTCTGCATTAGTTAGTTGCTCTGTGACATTGTGCATGAAATTCGGTTAGAAACTGTCTCCTTATATAATGCCATACATTTGCCACATTTCACACAAACGGAGTACTAAAGACTTTGAGGTTACAGAGAAAAATTAAAATGGATGGAAACCCTTCTATGGAGGGTAGAGAAAATTAAGGTACAGGAGGGTGGCAACAATCAGTCACTTTTCACTGAGAGATTACAATTAAGGCAAAAATGCATTTATCAACAAAAAAACGGCATCGCCCATCCCTCCTTCCCGGCAATCTAGATTAAGCTTTCCTAAAATGTAAAGCAAACAGAGATACTCCCATACTAAAAGAACAGCCAACATGAAAACCACGAAAAAATTCCTTAGCTTTTGTTTTACAAGATTTATGAGCTCTAGCCGCAGCTTGTTTAAATAAAAACCAAAAATGGAAACCAAGCCAAAACAGAAGAAAAAATAAGACACAGGCCTTTTCCTTATGCTTTTTTTATAAACCTTTCGTAACTGCAAATAAAAGCAAAGAATAAATTGTTTAGTGAAGAGAATTTCATTAAATGAGCAAAAACTAAAATTCATGCCAGAAGTTAGCAACCCAGAAACTGCTTGCAGCAGCCAAAAATTGACTAAGGACTCCCCAAACCCATATGCCAGCATACGGCAAAGTATAGCAACATTTTTAGTTATCTTGGAAGAAACTTAAAAGTTTCGCTTTTCTTTTTCTTATTCTTACCAAGTATACAAAAAAAAACTGCGATGAAAACTGATGGTTGATGCTTTTCTCTGCCTGTGGGGGTCTTCTATTTGAACAAGTGAGCCAAGAAGAAAAAATGCTTGTATTCTTTTGTTTCGCTTTGGCCTAAACTTGAACTATTTTCTTGGAGTGTTTTAAGTGTTTTCACAATACCAAAGTTTCGTTTCTCTGAAATGTTGGGCAAAGGTGGAAAAATGAAGGCCAACAATATTGGCGAAATTTTGTAATTCTACTGGCATGTGAAAGAACAGTTAGAAGAGCATTGGAAAACTGTATATTTCTTAAATATCTTTTGTATAAGGAAAAACATTTTCTTCTTCTGAAGTTTTGCTAATAAAGATAAGATTGATATTCTTGGCTTAAGCCTAAGAAAAAATCCAGCTTTTTTCCTTCTTTATGTTATTACCTAGGATTTACAAAAGATTCTATGGCCCCTCTTTACTTTTTTGTATAGAAAATCCCCTAAACAATTGTTTATATTTAAATATGATCACATATTCTTATACATTCTCTATATACTGAGGATGACTGACTGTCCAAGATTCTCGTATTTATTTCGTGTTTTTGTTTTTCATATTTTGACTTATATTTCATTACACTTGTTGAATATTCCTCCCAAAAGAAACTTTGAATGCCATACAATGTGTTTTGTGACAAATACCATACAAAAAATTGCTTATCTTTCACTCATGCAGGAATTGTTATTAAAAAATTTCATTAAAAAATCCCAAAGCGAAAGCAGTGATTATCTCAAGGCTAATTTAAATTGCATTTTATGGCATATCAAATGTGTTGCTCTCTTATATGGGTTAGTAATTACATTGAAATTCTCAGAGAATAAGGGAGAAGAAATACAACATCATATACATACACACATATAAACATACAAATCACTCAAGTTTGAGAGTACACTACCTCTTAACCCTCTATGTCTCTTTTTTGTGTTCAGCTGATAAAATTATTGAGGCTTTAAAACAAAACAAGAAAAATCGATACGGACAAATCTAGTATATGCTGGTAAGTCTCTTTGAAATCGGTTTTTTATATTTTAATAATTTTTATTGTATTAAGGCGGGCTTCACTAAAAGCTTGCATTTTAGTGAACTTAAAAAAATGACAAGACATTTGTACAAAAATGAACTCCATATATTTTTTTTTCAAAATAAAAAAAAAAATAATAAACATATACACTGAAAAAACAGGGAACCCATCAGGAAGAAAACTTTTGGTTAATTTTAGAAATTTTGAATAATTTTTAGAAAATTTTAATAAACAGTATTACAAACGCTGGATCATGCCGATATCTCAAAAATAAGTAAAATTTTTTCGACAAATTCAAGAAAATTTATTAGACATAAGTATTTGTTTCAATTTGTAAGAAAAATTTGTGAAGGAAAGAAATTGGAGTTTCAAAATTGCAAGAATGTCTTTAGTGACATACGAATTGCATGATGTCGCATTTGTAGTAAAATGTACAATTTTAAAGAAATAATGAACTATTTTGTGAGAAATACGAATTTAGTAAATCTATATGTTTAATTTGTGTATAATTTTTCCCCCGTTTTTAGTTCACTTAACTAACGTACGCAAAAAAAAATTAGTGTAAAGGAAACTTTTTCCAAACAAAATAATTCCATGAACTAAAATAAAGTTAAATTGGCTTTAGTGAAATAGAGAGTACACTTTTTTTATGTAGAAAAAAAAATAATTATGTCTTCTAAATTTTTCTGAATTTTAGAATAATATTTACTTATTTTTATTATTTCGTCGTTTGTAATATAGTCCAGTAATTTCTAAAATTAACCCACATTTTCTTAGTGAAAATATCAAGAACCCCTAATGATGGCTCGGGCATAAGAGGGTTAAGTGCTATTGTCCACGAATACAGAAAATGGTATTAAGCCGCCAAACACAACAAATGTTCTGAAAAAGCGGTCAAATAGACTCCTTCAAACTCGATACACTGGCCCAAAAATGTCTCCCATTTGTTCCAATCCATCTGACAATAGGTTTTCTAGTGGCCTGCAGTTTACATTGGCCTACGTGCCGACCAGATTGTGATCCTGTTTCTTTTGGGAACAAAATAAAAAGAACAATAGAACACGCTGCAGTCGATGGTTCAAGATACGAACTTTTTCAGGAAGGTTAGGTTAGGTGGCAGCCCGATATTTCAGGCTCACTTAGACTATTCAGTACATTGTGATACCACAATGACGAACTTCTCTCTTATCACTGAGTGCTGCCCGATTCCATGTTAAGCTCAATGACTTTTCCAGGTAGAGTCATTTCTTTTCGCTTCAGTTTTCCAATCGCGCCCAATAATTTTAGATTCCCTGTGATTCGATTCTCCGTGACCTCTTTCAGGAATTTGATGCCGATATTATCTTGTGAATTCCTAACAACGTTGGTCATCATATTTACACCATCAGTCCGATCAAGCTTCAATAAAAGGAATTAAAGGATTATAACAGGTTGGCTGATAAGTCCCCGGTCTGAACACATATATGACGTCGCTAGTATTAAATGCATATTATTTTATATATATACCAACCTTTAAATGATTCGTGTCAAAATTTGACGTCTGTAAGTCAATTAGTTTGTGAGATAGAGCGTCTTTAGAAGAAAGCAACTTTTGTTTATTGTTGAAAAAAATGGAAAAAATGGAATTTCGTGTTTTGGAAAATACTGTTTTCTAAAAGGAAAAATATGTGGAAGCAAAAACTTGGCTTGATAATGAGTTTTCGAACTCTGCCCAGGGAAATCAACAAGAATTGATTGGTATGCACGGTGAAATGAGCACGGAGGACGGTGAACGCAGTGGACGCCCGAAAGAGGTGGTTACCGACGAAAACATTAAAAAAATCCACAAAATGATTTTGAATGACCGTAAAATGAAGTTGATCGAGATAGCAGAGGCCTTAAAGATATCAAAGGAACGTGTTGGTCATATCATTCATCAATATTTGGATATGCGGAAGCTCTGTGCCACGCGAGCTCACATTTTGCCAATAACAACAAGCTGTGGACCAAAATGATATCAAAAAATTGGAAGGTCGTTATAATCGTTGTATCGCTCTTGAAGGAAACTATGTTGAATCATAAAAACGAATTTTGACAAAAAAGTGTGTTTTCCTTTGTTAGACCGGGGACTTATCAGCCAACCTGTTATCAAGGGATTTAAGTGCGTATCATGAAGAAGGATATTTGATTTAATCTAATTTTTCCATAAAACGTGACACACGAAAAAACATGAATTATCAGAAGTAAAAATAAAGTAAAAAAAAAATCATAAATATGAACTACATCCACTCACATTAAACTATCCGCTGGGGCGTATAATTAACTAAATTCCTGCAATATTTAGAATAACATTCATCATTGTTACCATGTAGCTTGACATCATAAAGCCCATATACAATAAAGTCAAAAAAATAAGTTTTTGATTTATGGTGGGTATTATAAATTGCCATTCTAACTTAACATCTCACAATGGACTGGAATAGTCTTAAGTGAGCTCAAAATATTGCTGCAGCTCGCGCGGCCGCGGCGGCCCGCCCCGCCGGCGGGGGCCGCAGGGCGGCGCGCTGCACCGGTGCGCGGCACGCTATTGATAAACTAAATGATATTTCTGCTAAGTGTATTAGAATTAACTGCAATTTGTATTTGTTGCATCGCAAAGAGAGTTTCTTTTTTTGCCACCACAAATTTCTTCTCAAAAGCAACTTCCCAGCCAAAAAAAATTTGGAAGTACTATCCAAGGCACAACTTAAAAGCACTTCCACGAAGAGATGCAGACTCCAATGCTGTTTGCTTTCGGTTTAACTACGTTATATTTTAACTAAGTTATTTTAATTAGTGTTGATAATAACTTGGTTTTTTTCATGATTTTAATTTTGGTAATCTTTAACGCTTTTTTTTGTTTCAATAGGTTTACAACACAGAGTAAGACATTTCATAAAATGGTATAAATCATTTCAAATTTTTGCAAAGAAAAAAGGCAATCTACAAAAATTGGTGAATTTTTGAAAAAGTTCTGAGGTCAAACTTTCCAACAAGCGTTAGAATCCATTAAAAAATTAATACAAAAATTTTTAAAAATTTATTATTGGACAAAAGACTATCACAGAATATTTTAATGTACATCCAAAAACATGAATCGGATCACACCTAAAAGAAGTATGCAAATCAGTGCAACAGGTGCGTTGAAATTGAAAACTTCCGTCCTATGACAAGCCCATTTATAAATTCAATCGCTTCTGCGATCGTGCCAATTTTTGGCACCACTTCCGGATCCAAAATAACATTTTCATTACTTTTTTTGGGCGCGCTTTTTTTTGCTGGTCGTTGCGCGAAGAGATTTATTTTTTTTCGATTTAAAAAGTTTTCACTTTTTATCAACTTATCGTTTTGTGATGATGCCTTCCTGCGAAGGCTTCTTCGGTTCAGCCAACTGTCCTTGAAATGTTCTATACGAGATCATTTGATTTTTCCACTTATCCTCCAGTTCTCTGGTTACCCAAAATAAAACTGTATTACTTAAAGTTAAAAAATCGAAATTCATAAAATCGCCCATTGACTTATAGCGTCACCTTAACTAATTTTTGACAACATTTACCCAATACCAAAAATGTTAAAGAATACTTTAACACCTACCTATATAACACAAAAAAAAAATCTTTTGATTAATCTCTCGAATAACGTTTTACAATTTTGCGATATTAGATTTTATACCCAAATTGAGATGGAAACATATAAGGTGCGAATTAATAACATTCGCTATTCCGTGCGTTGAGAGATGCGGTTGATATTTTCTGTTTGGAGTACTTTAAACCGATTCTTTTGGCTTTTCCAAGAGAAAATACAACTCTTTCAATCAAACGGCACGGGAACTTACCGGATAACTTATAATAATTCAACCTTTACAATTTTAAATATTGTCAATTCTTTTGTTTAAGTTTAATCGTAATTGCGATGCCTTCCACTCTCCACTCCCATGCATAGTTTTTCATTTGCAATTCTTATAAGCTTAAAGCGATGCCTGTTCTTGTATTAAATAGCAGTTTTTTGGCCCTTACCGGAATCAAGGACTACAGAATGCAGTACCTTATCTCTCTCT
>PGFW01051990.1:11036-26689 GCA_003123925.1 Haematobia irritans | reverse complement strand
AACAATCATAGATCCAAGACGCGGTAAACTTACCACTTGTCCACCACGTGATACGGACAAAAGAGATTTCCCTATCAAGGGTGTCTCCTTGTTCGCAATAGGGAGTACGTTTGTCTGGTATGGCGAATAAGTTAATATAATGTGTGAGACTCAGGGATTCTGTTTGTAGAATTTTAATTTATTCGTCTATAGAAAATTTTCTGAAAGAATTCTCTTTTCTGATAGAAATTGTTTGCTGGTCACAAATTTTATCTTATATGATAACTTTCGGAAAATTTTCAAATCAATATAGAAAATTTATGTGGAACATGTTTATTTCTATAGTAAAAATTTGTTTGCGAGGAGAGGTGTTCTATTTCTATAGAAAATTTTGCTAAAATTTCATTATCTATACGAAAATATTTTGTCGAAATTAATTATTTCTATCAGTTAAATTTTCGTACAAAATTTCATTCTAATAGAGCAAATTTTGACGATATTGTTATTTCGTATAGCAAAATTGTTAGTTTCTAATAAATATTTCATTTATCTATAAGGAAAAACTTGGTCGTCGAAATTTTTTATTTTCTAATAAGAAAATTTTTTAATCATTGTTATCTTCGTATAGCGTAATTGTTGGCCAAGATTTCATGTCATCTGAATAGAAACTTTTTGACACAAAAATTTTTATGTTTCTAATAGAAAATTGCTTTTGCAAAATTTCATCTCATCAATAGAAACAATGTTGTCAAAGTTTTATGTTCTATCAGAATCAGATTGTGTCAAAAGTTCTAATTTCTATAGAAAATTTTCTGAAAATTATTTTTGATCAATGTATAGAAATTTTCGATCAAAACTGAAAAAAAGACATGAAGTCTATGTTAAAGTTGTTTGGTCAAATTTTAGTTTGTCTGGTAGCAGAAATTGTTTGACAAAACTGTTCATTTCTCATTCGAAAACTTTGTGCTCACAAATTCTAATCCTTCTAAAAGACATGTTCTGTGTCAAACAGTGTGCTATTTCTGAACTAAGAACCATTATTTGGAAAATTATATATCTAGTAGAAAATTGTTTCGCTACAAATCTTATCTTCTATAGAAAACTCTTTCCATAAAAATTTTGTTTCTTAATAAGTAATATAGTTTAAAAAATTTTATTTCTATATGAAAAGGTTTGTCCGAAATATTTTAGTTGTGACACGAGAAAAGCTTCTGTCAACTAAGACTTTAGTTCTATATACCATTTGTGTCCAAAATTTTAATATCTAAGTAGAAAATTTTGGTTCTATAGGAACAAATTTTGCAAAATTCTATTTCTATTATATAAATTTTGTCAGGCATTTTTTATTTCTATAGAAAAATTCGTTGTAAAAATTTCAGTCTTTCTGGTCTAAAAGTTTTGGACAACATTTTATTTCTATAGAAAATGTGTCAGACGCATTGTTATTTTTATAGAAATCTTTGTTCAAATTTTAGTTATCTAGTAGTGAAACATTTGTGACAGAATTTTACTTTGTCTATTACAAACTTCTGTTGAAAATTGAAGATTTCTTTGTAGAAAAGTTGGTTGTCGAAATTTTATTTAGTTAATAATGTAAATTTTGTCAAATACTATGTCATGTTCTAATAGGTGGAAATTTGTCAAAACTATTGTCATTTCTGCTATAGAAATTCTTGTTAGCAAAGTTATATTTCTCATAGAAAAATTGTCTTCGGACAAATTTCATTTCTATCACGAAAGGATGTTGTCAAAATGTTTTTATTTCTGACAGAACTATTTATCTAACAAATTTTGTTTTGGCCTATAGAAAATTTCTAAAAGAGTTTGTAATTTCTACAGTATAGAATTAGTTATGACAAATTGTTAGTTGTTGGTTAGAGAAAAGTTTGTTAAGAGCCAAAAATGTGTTAATTTCTATAGAAAACTTGTTTGTCTATAGATGATTTGTTATTTGCTATAGAAGAACGAGTATTTCCTTAAAAGTTTGTATTTTCTATAGAAAATGTTATTCTGTGAAACTTTTTACTCTTGCTATAGAAATAGTGCCTCGTCTTGAAAACTTTAATTTCTATAAATAAATTTTCAGAAAATTGTTATTTCTATAGAAATAGTGTTTGAGTGCTAAAAGGGTGTGTGTATTTCGTATGAGAAGATTTTCAGCTGAGAAGATTTTTTGTGATGTTCTATACGAAAAGTTTTTTTAAAGCTTATTCCTAGTCACAATAGAATGTCCTGGATTTTTTTTTTTCTATAGAAAATGTATGTTTCAAAATTTTGTTTCTGTTCTAAAATTTTGCAAAACTGGAAAACTTGTCATTTGGTGCTAGAATTTTTCCGCAAAATTTGTATTTCTATGACCGGAAAATTGTTTCAAAGGATTTTCTATATTTTCTGAAAGAAAAATCTTCTTAGCAAACACAATGTCTTACTTTCAGATATTAGGGAAAAGTACTTTGGTCATAATTTTGATTGTCTATAATAAAAATCCTTTTGCAAAAGATTTTATTTCTATAAGAATTTCTTCTTGAAATATATTCATATTCTATAGGAATTAATATATCACTAAAAATTTATATATTTCAATAATAGAAAATTTTCTCTATAAAAATTGTATTTCTATAGAAAAATTCTCCTGTCAAATTTATATTTCTATAAAGGACGTTTTGTCAAAATTTATATTCTATAGGCAAATTTGTAAATAACCTAGACAATCGCCTTGTAGTCGCAGATACGTATTCAAAAAAAAAAGACCGGCAAACTGAAACGAGCGAACAAGATGAATATTGAAGTTATCTATGGAAGCCATCGCAAAGATTGGGCAGTAGATAAGAACGAGCAGTTTGGAATCGGGCAGCACTCAGTGATAAGAGCGAAGTTACGCCAATGGATATCACATGGACAGAATAAGTCTAAGTGAGCCTGGGAGGTACAGCTCGACTGCCCCACCGATAAGCTTAATAGACTTACCTAACCTAACGCAGTTCCGAAAAATCTACGACGCAAAGTGATAAACTAGTACATGAAATACTCACAGACAGCGACGCATTCCGAAATTAACCGCAAAATCGAAATCGACGCAAGCGAAGGTCATTATAAATTGATTCTATAAGAAAATTTTCTGACGTTTGTTTTTGAAATAGAATTTTTTTGTTAAAAGTTTCATTTCGTATACGAAAATAATTTATCAAAAATGTCTTATATTGCGGTGAGAAAAATTTATGTAACCAAATTTTATTGTTTAAATAGACTTGTCAAAATGTTTATTTCTATAGAAAACTTTGTCAAAATTGTTTATTTGAGCTGAGAAACTAATGTCAAACTATTTAATTTCTATGGGAGCGCTTTTAGTAATTTTGATCAATTATTTAATTATTTCTAATGCAAATATTTGTCAAAAAATTTCACTCTGTTGATCAGATTCACTGTGTTTAGATTTTAGTCATGTAATGGTTTTAAGCTTAAATCGAAAAAACGGCGCACAAGTGGATATGAGAAGAGAGGGGACAAAACACAGAACAACGACGTGAAGTGAAAAAATTTTATATTGCTATAGGACAAGTTTTGATTTTTATGAGAAAAGTTATAGTCAAAATTTATTTCTCTGAAAAAACTTTTATTTCTACGATAGAAATTTTGTCGCAACAGATTGTTATTTCTATCAGAAAAATTTTGTCAAAGATTTTGATATCTAGTCAGGAAAAATCGTCAAAATTTAATTTTCGTACTACAGAAAGATCTTTCTCTATACACTTTTAGTTCATATAGGAAACTTTTTGTCAGAAATCTTGTAATTTTTCATAGTAGAAGTTTTGTCAAAATTTGTATTTCTAAGTGCCAAATTTTTGATCAAGAATTTTTATTTTTCTAATAGAAAGTATTTGGTCCAAAAATTTTATAATCTGTATGAAAATTTTGCTCAAAATTTTATTTCTAGAATAGAAAATTTTCTCATACTTAAATTTATATACTAGGGAATTTTGTTCAGAGATTTATTATTTTGTATAGTATAATTTGTGTCTCAAAATTTTATTTCTTTATAGAAATTATTCAGTCAAAAAAATTTATGTTCTATAGAAACATTTTGCTCAAAATTTATGATTTTATAGAAAATTTTGTCAAAATTTTATTTCTATATGAAAATTCTTGTCAAAATTTTTTTTTATATAAATTTGTTTGCTGCAAAATTCTTATTTCTTTATAAAAATTTTGTCAAAATTTTATAACTTCTGTAGAAAACTTTTGTCAAGATCTTAATTTTACTAGAAAAGGGGTGGTTTCTTTAACCTAAATCTTATATAGGAATTGTTGTCAAAATTTTAATTCTTTATATAATAATTTTGTCAAAATTTTTTGTCTATAAGAAATCATTTTCTAAATATTATTTCTATAGAAAATTTTGCTCCAACATTTTATTTCTATAGAAAGTGTAATTCTTGTCAAATCTTTATGTTCTGATAGAAAATTTTGTCAAAATTTTATTTCTATAGAAAATTTTCGTTCAATTTTTCATTCTCTATAAGAAAAATTTGGTCAAAACTGTTGTATTTCTGTCTCATAGAAAGATTTTGTCAAAATTACTATTTCATATAGCAAAATTTGTCATAAATTTTTTTTAAAGGAAATGGTTCAAAGATAGAAAATTCTCTTTGTCCAATTTGATATTTACGAACACATTTTGGTCAAAATTTTATTTCTAGACGAAAGATTTTTGTCACTCACTTCACACAAGTTACCTAATTGCAACTAAATACAAAGCCATTTTTGCAAAAATATTCTTGTGGGAGCCTTTTACTCCACAGACAATGTAGTTTGAAGAAAATGGCCCTTGTAATTTGTTGAGCACAATTAAGGGATGCCGATATCGAACAAAATTTTGCATATTAGAAAGTAGATTTTGACAATTTTCTAAAGCATAGAACAATTTGTGACAAAATTTATTCTATTGAAATAAAATTTTGACAAAATTTTCCTATAGAAATACCACACTTTTGACAGAAATTCTTTATTCAGAACCCCTAAGATTTATTGACAAAATCTTTCTTAATAGAAGTAAACACTTTTGAAGAAAAATTTTCTATAGATAATTAAAATTTGCACAAAATTTCGTATAGAAATAAAATTTTGTACAAAATTTTCTAATAGAAATGAGGAAATGTTGACAAAATTTGTATCTATAGAAAGGTAAATATTTCTGCAAGAAATTTCTATAGAAATAAAAAATTTTGACAATAATTATTATATAAAAATAAAATTTTGAGCTCAAAAATTTCCTATAATAGGGAATTGTAAGTTAGAGAAAAATTATCTATGAAATAAAGGTTATGACCAAATTTTTAACAGATACTAAGATTTTGACAAATTTCTGCTATAGAAATAAAATTTTGACAAATAATTTTATATAAAAAACTAAAGATTTTGGACAAAATTTTCATATTAGTATAATAAAATTTTGGACAAATTTTCTATAAGAAATAGAAATTTTGTACAAATTTTCTATAGATATAAATTTTTGAGAAAATTCCTATAGAAAGTAAAATTTTTGACAAAAATTTTATATAGAAAATAGAAATTTTAGACGAAATTTCCTTATATACAATTTAATGTTAGAGAAAATTTTCTTATAGAAATATAAAATTTTGCACAAATTTTGCTACAGATTATAAAATTTTGGACAAAGCTTTCTAATAGAAAGTAAAATTTTGACAAGTCGCAAATTTGCTAAGAGAGATAAAATTTATGACAAAAATTTTATATAAAAAATAAAATTTTGACAAAACTTTCGCTTTATACAGACGTAAAAGTTAGAGAAAATTTTATATAAGAAATAAAATTTGACATTTTCCCTATAGATATAAAAATCTTTGACAAATTACTTCTGATAGGAAACGTAAGAATTTTGGACAAAATTTCTATAGAAATATAAATTTTCAGAAAATAAAGATTTTGACCTAAACTTTTCTATAAAAACAAAACTTTCTATAGAGAATAAATTTTTTTCTCCGTTTTGTTCTGTTTTGCTTCTTTAATGCATTGTTGTTGTTTTTTTCGATTAAGCTTAGAAAGCGCTATAACCATTGGACTAAACTACAAGTAAGCTGCTTGAGGCAAGCAGAGAAATTGTCTTTGACAAAAATTTGCTATAGGTGAAAGTAACAATATATGAACAAATTTTGCTATATAGGAAGATAAGAATTTGAGCAAGATATTTGCTCTAGAAATACAGAGATTGCAAATTTTGCTATAGGAAATACAAATTTGAGCAAGTTTTTCCTATAAAAATCGAAACATTTTAGCTATAAAATGTTTGGCTACGGCGAAGATAAAAGTTTGATACATTGATTTCTATAGTAAATTTGAAATTTTTAACAGAAAAAATTGCATATTAAAAAATTTGCAGATTTAAAATGTTCTCCATAGAAGATCATATTTAAGAGTGAGCCTCGGGCTTGTGCGTGCGATTCGTTTTAGGCGCTTATTTCGAAGTTGCGTCGGCTGCTGAATTTAGTACTCATGTTTTCACTTGCGTCGTTAGATTTCGAAAGCTGCGTTAGGTTACGGTTAAGTTACGGTAAGTTAGGTGGCAGTCGATGTATCCAGGGCTCACTCGACTATTCAGTCGCATTGTGATACCAGCATTGGGTGAAGACTTCTCTCTTATCACTGAGATGCTGCTCCGATTGCCAAACGCGTTGTTATCTAGTTCTCCAATGGTTATGGGCAATGGTTTGCCTATAGAAACCTGCAATAATATCATTTTTCGTCGTGTATTCAGTTGGCCAGTCTTTTTTTTTGGATAGCGGTAATCTGCGACACAAGAGGCGAGGTCTAGGTGTATTACAAAAATTTGTATAAAGATAATTTTTGAACAAAGTTTCACTATTAAGGATAATAAACACATTGAGCAAAAGAATTTTGCCTAATTAGATAATACAAAATTTTTAGGATAACATTTTCGCTATAGAATTAAGTATGATTCTTAGAAAATATTCTACTATAGACAATTGAAAATTTTGCAAAAACACGATCTAGCTTAGAAATAAATCATTTTGGCAAGAAAAAATCTTTTCTAGATAGAAAATAAAACGTTGCATGCTGCGCAAAAATTTGTCTATAGCAGAATAAAATTTTTGCAAAATTTTCTCTCAGATAATAAAATCTTTGACACCAATGTGCTATCTATAGACCAAGTACTAAAGTTCTTGCCAAAAAATTTTTCCTACTCAGCCAACAGTGAAGCTTTTGTCAACGAAGTTCAGTACGACAGAAATAAAATTTTGAAAAAATTTTTCTAAACTAGAATAAAAAATATTCAGGATTTTTTGAATAGAAATAAAGTTCTCGAAAAAAAATTTCGTGCGGTATAAGGAAATAAATTTTTCAGAAAATCTTCTAGATAGGAATAGAAAGTTTGTACAAAAAAGTTTCTATAGAAAATGAAACTTTCTGAAAATTTTTCTATAGATAATAAAGCTTGTTCAGAAAGGTTTTGCTATAGAAAATTAAAGTCTTTGTCAGAAGAATCTTGCATATGGAATAAAATGTTCTAAAAAGTCTTTCTAATCCAGAATTAACAATTGTTGACAAAATTGGTTGCTATAGAAATAAAGAATTGTTGGTAAAAAAATTTTGCCTGCACATAAATTTTGGATCACAAACTCTGTTGCCTATGAGAAATGAAATTTTCAGACAATTTATGCTATAGAAACGACGAAATTTGTAGCAGAAATTTCTGTAGAAACTAAGCTTGTGACAGCATTTTCAGTAGTATGAATGACAATTGTTCTGGCAACAATATTCTCTATGGAAATAGTAATTTTTCGCCAAATTGTATGAGCAGAAAATGAAACTATTGACAAAATTAGCTATACGGGGAAATAAACTTGTGTGAGCAGAAGATTACTAATAAAAATAAAGTGTGCGACAATAATGGTGGTTCTGAAGAAATTAATTTGCAAAAGAGTTCGTAGTAGATAAATAAAAATGTTTGTGCGAGAAGGATGGTATTCTATAGAAAGTGAGGAGAATTTGTGAAACATAAAATTGGTTCTATAAAGAATAAAAATGTCGACAGCATTCTTCTATAGGAAGATAAAATGTTGTCTAATAATTTTTAAGAGCAGACAATGAAATTTTGAGCAAAAGTATTTTCCTATAGAATATATTTTTCTTGTGAATGTTCAATAAGGAAAATATTTATTTTTTAAATTTCATTGCACGTGTATTATCGCTTGATATCCTGTAAACAAACATAATCAAGCGTAAATACGCACTTGTCACACGTGAACACAAAAGAGATTTCCTACAAGGGTGTCTCCTTTTCAATATACGTCTTGTCTTATGGCGAATAAAGTTAAATATTTATCAGGGATTCTGTTTTAGAATTTAACAAATTTTCTAAAAGATAAAAATTTTGACAAAATTTCTATTGAAATAAAATTTTTTGAACAAAATTTTCTATTAGAAATATAATTTTGACAAAATTTTCTATAGAATAAAATTTTTGACAAATTTTCTATTAGAAATAGAAATTTTTGATGAAAATTTTCTATAGAAATAAAATTTGACAAAATTTTCTATAGAATAAATTTTGACAAAATTTTCTATAGAAATAAAAATGTTGACAAAAATTTTCTATAGTTTGAAATATTTTTGAGAAAATTTCTATAGAAATAAAATTTGACAAAATTTATATAAAAATTAAAATTTTGACAAAATTTCGTATATAAATTAAAGTTTAGAAGAAAATTTTCTATATGAAATAAAATTTTGACAAAATTTTCTACAGATATAAAATTTTGACAAAATTTTCTAATAGGAAATAAAAATTTTGACAAAATTTTATATGAAAATAAAATTTTGACAAATTTTCTATAGAAATAAAATTTTGACAAAATTTTCTATAGAAATAAAATTTTGACAAAATTTTCTATAGAAATAAAATTTTTGAGAAAATTTTCTATAGAAATAAAATTTTGACAAAATTTTATATAAAAATAAAATTTTGACAAAATTTCCTATATAAATTTAAGTTACGAGAAAATTTTCTTATAGAAATAAATTTTGACAAAATTTTTCTACAGATATGAAATTTGGACAAAAAATTTCTATTAGAAAATAAAATTTTTGACAAAAATTTGCTATAGAAATAAAATTTGACAAAATTTTATATAAAAATAAAATTTTGACAAAATTCCTATATAACTAAAAGTTAGAGAAAAAATTTTCTATAGAAATAAAAAATTTTGACATTTTCTATAGATATAAAATTTTGACAAAATTTTCTATAGAAATAAATTTTGGACAAAACATTTCTATAGAAATAAAATTTTCAGAAATTAAAAAATTTTGACTAAATTTTCTATAAAAACAAAACTTTCTATAGAAAATAAAATTTTTTCATCGCGTTTTTGTTTCTTGTTTTTGTTCTTAATACATTTTTGTTGTTTTTTCCGATTTAAGCTTAAAACCATACATTGGACTAAACTAACAAGTGAACTTTAGCACAGAGGAAATTTTTTTGACAAAATTTGCCTATAGAAATTAAAATATTGACAAAATTTTTTATAGAAATAAATTTTGACAATTATTCTCTTAGAAATAAAAATTTGACAAATTTTCTATAGAAATAAATTTTGACAAGTTTTTCATAAAAAATAAAATTTTACAAAATTTTCTACCGAAATAAAATTCTTGATATTTTTCTATAGAAATGAAATTTTAACAAAAAAATTCTATTAAAAAAATTCAGGAAATTTTCTATAGAAATCATATTTAAATGACCTCGCTGCGTCGATTTCGTTCTTGCGTTATTTCGACAGTTGCGGTCCGCTGCTGAATTAGTACTAGTTTCACTTTGCGTCTTGTTTTCGAAGCTGCGTTTAGGTTAGCGTTAAGTTAGGCTTAAGTTAGGTGGCAGTCCGATGTATTCAGCGCTCACTTAGATATTCAGTCCATTGTGCATACCACATTGTGTTGAACTTCTCTTCTATCACTGAGTGCTGCCCGATCCAAACTCGTTGTTATCTATCTCAAATCTTTGCCATGGTTTGCCATAGAAACTCATAATTCATTTTTCGTCGTTTCAGTTTGCGTCTTTTTTTTTTTTGTGGAACGTATCTGCGACACAAAGCGAGGTCTAGGTGTATTACAAAATTTTGTATAGAAATAAATTTTTGACAAAATCTTCTATAGAAATAAAATTGACAAATTTTCTTATAGAAATACACTTTTAGGAAATTTTCTATAGAAATAAAATTTTTAGAAAAAATTTTATCTATAGGAATAAAATTTGTGCCCAAAAAAAAATCTATTAGAAATAAAATTTTGCAAAAATTTTCTATAGAAATAAAATTTTTGCCAAAAATTTTCTATAGAATAAAATTTTGCAATAAATTTTGCTTCCAGAAAAATAAAATTTTGTAAAAAAATTTTCATAGAAATAAAATTTTTGCAACAAATTTTCTACACAAATGAAGTTTTGTCAAAATTTTAGACAGAAATAAAATTTTGAAAAAATTTTCTATAGAAAAAAAAAATTCAGGAATTTTTTATAGAAATAAAGTTTTTAAAAAAATTTTCTATAGAAATAAATTTTCAGAAAATCTTCTATAGAATCAAAAGTTGACAAACAATTCATATAGAATACAATTTTCTGAAAATTTTTTATAGAAATAAAGTTTTCAGAAAATTTTTCTATAGAAATAAAGTTTTCAGAAGAAAATTTTCTATAGAAATAAATTTTTCAAGAAAATTTCTATAGAAAAAAATTTTTGACAAAATTTTCTATAGAAATAAAATTTTGTAAAAATTTTCTACAACCAATAAAAATTTTTGATAAAGTTTTCTATAGAAACTTAAAATTTTTAGAAATATTTTATAGAAACAAAGATTTGTAGAAAATTTTCTGTAGAAATAAAACTTTTGGACAAACATATTTCTATAGAAATGAAATTTTGCAAAAATTTTCTATGGAAATATAATGTTTGTACAAAATTTTATACAGAAACATGAAATATTGACAAAATTTACTATAGAAATGAAATTTTGACCAAAAATTTACTATTTAAAAATAATAATTTCGACAAAAAAAAATTCTAAAGAAATTTAATTTTGTGCAAAAAGTTTCTTATAGAAAATAAAATTTTGTTCAAAATTTCTATAGAAATAATGAACAAAATTTTTCTATAAAAATAAAATGTCGACAACATTTTTCTATAGAAATAAAATGTTTGTAAAATTTTAGACAGAAATGAAATTGACAAAATTTCTATTAGAAATTAAAATTGTGCACGAAAATTATTTAATAAAAATAAAAATTTTTGCAAAATTTTCTATAGAACAAAATTTTCTATAGAATTTAAAAATTTTGACAAATTGTATATTAGAACTAAAGTTTGACAACACTTTTCTGTACAACTAAAAATTTCACAAAATTTCTATAGAAATAAAAATTTTATAGAATATATTCTATAGAAACAAAATTTTTAGAAAATTTTCTATAGAAATAAGATTTTGCAAAAATTTTCTATAGATATAAAAGATTTTTCCAAAACATGTTCTTTAGAATGGAATTTTGACAAAAAATGTTTCTTTAGAAATAGAATTTGACAAACAGTTTTCAAAATAGAAATGAAGTTGTCAAAAATTTTGCTACAGAAATAAAATCTTTGACAAAATTGATAACATAGACTTCATGTCTTTTTTTTCATTTTATCAAGATTTTATACAGAAATAAAAAATTTTTCAGAAATTTTCTATAGAAATTTAGAATTTTTACACAATTTTCTATAGAAATAAAAACTTTTTGACAACATTTTCTATTTAAATGAAATTTTGCAAAAATTTTCATATAGAAAATAAAATTTTGTCAAAATTTTTATTTCAGAAATGAGATTTGGACAATTTACTATAGAACTAAAATAGTTAACATCATTTTCTATAGAAATAAAATTTGCGACAATAGTTTTCTATAGAATGAGAATTTTTTTAGAATAAAATTTTCTATAGGAAATAAAATTTTGTCAAAATTTGCCTATAAGAAATGAAATTTTGACAAAATTTACTATCAGAAATATAAAATTTCGACAAAATTTTCTATAGCAAATGAAATTTTGCAAAATCTTTCTATAGAAAAAAATTTGGTGGCAAAAATTTTACTATAGAAATAAAATGTTCACAAAAATTTTCTATTTAGGAATGAAATTTTTTCCGAAAGTTTTTCATATATAAATAAAATTTTGACAAAATTTTCTATAGAAAGAAATTTTCAGAAATTTTTCTATAGAAAATAAATTAACATTCTAAAACAGAATTCCCTGATAAATACTTAACTTATTCGCCATAATGACCAAGGAGCGGTTATTGAAAAGGAGACACCCTTGTAGGAAATCTTCTTTTGTGTTCACGTGTGACAACGCTGCGTATTACGCTTGATTATAGTTTGTTTAAGGATATCAAGCCCCCCGATAATACACGTTTGCACATTTGAAATTTAAAAAATAAATATTTTGCTTATTGAACATTCACAAGAAAAATTTATTGTATTTTCCCTCCACCTTATGCATAGTGAACTGTGTTCCGTTGCTTATAGGCAAAGGGGAAAATTTGAAGAATTAACATTAGTGAAAAGGGTAATATGATGCCACCTTCAATAATGGCCCATATTATAAATCTCCCGCATGAAGACAACGGGGTTTCATTCGAAAAGGAGAATAAAAATCTGTGTTTCGTTTCTTTAAGAAAAATCATTTTAATTGGAATAAATTTCTGGTGGATGCTATATTGTATGATTGTAATGTTCTTCATATGCGTTGGAGAGAAGATTTGTATTTTTGTATTTAACAACAACAAAACGAAAAAAACCAACAGCTTTGAAATATTATAGGATTAAAAAAAACTCTTTGAGCGTTTTTAAATAACTCCCAATTTTCTTTCTTAATGATGTCAAATAATTACATAGTGGAAATGTTGACTTTAGCCATCTTGATCTGCAAGCAACTATGCGCTGAGTTGTGTATCGGGTGATGAATTAAGTCTTTTCGTATTATGTCAATGATTACAACAGCACTCAAATTACATAAGAAAAGTTAATTTTCATCAAGTTTGTACATCGATTTTTGTTTGTGTTAAACTAGTGTTATTATGGCGGAAATTCCCTTAAAGATGTTATTTGAAAGCTTGACCATACAAAAATTTCGAGCGCATAGCATGGACATTCCAACAGACTCAACCAAAGAGCGCTTCAGTACGCTGTCAACAGAAGAGTTGCTTATAAGCAGGCTCTTCGCTTCATTGTACACTTTGCACAATAGCTACAAAATCCCCGATTACAATCCGTTGACCACCAAAAATGGTACATTTTTATCACTGTTGTTGGAGATTGTAGAGCTTCTTTGATGTTTGGAAGATTTTTGCAAAATATTCCTCTCCCACTAAGACGAAGTTCACACATGTTTCCAAGGAAATAAATTTTTGAGAAAATATTCTATAGAAATAAATTTTGACAAACTTTTCTATGGACATAAAATTTTGACAAATTTTTCTATAGAAATAAAATTTTAACAAAATATTATATAGAACTAAAAATTTTGACAAATTTTCATTGGAAATAAATTTTGAAAAAATTTTCGTTTAGAAAAAGAATTTTGAAAATTTTTCTTTAGAAAATAAAATTTTGATTAAAAATTTTCTATAGAAGTAATATTTTGACAAAATTTCTATAAGAAATAAAATTTTTGCCAAATTTTATCATTACTAGAATAACATTTTCTCAAAATTTATCTTATAGAAATAAAATTTCTGACAAAATTTTCTATAGAAATAAAATGTTGACGACATTTTCTATAGAAATAAAATTTTGATATAAATTTTCTAAGAAATAAAAATATTGACCAAAATTTTATATAGAAATAAAATGGTTGACAAATTTTCTATAGAATGATATTTTTAGGCAATATTTCTATAGAAATAATTTTTTTTTCAAAATTTTCTATCGAAATACCAATTTTTTACGAAATTTTCAATAGAAAAAAATTTTAACAGAATTTTCTATAGAAAAAAAATTTTGGAGGGGCGAATAAATATTTCTATAGAAATAAATTTTGCCCAAAATTTTCTACAGAAACATTTTGAAAATACATTTCTATAGAATAAATTGAGAAAAATTTTCCATAAAAATAAATTTCTGACAAAATATTTCTATAAAATAAGATTTGACAAAATTTTTCTATAAAAATAACATTTTTTGGCAAATTTCCATAGAAATAAATGTTGACAAAATTTTTTATAGAAATAAAATGTTGACAAAAAATTTTCTATAAAAAAAAAACTTTGATAAATTTTTCTATGGAAATATAAGTTTGAGAAAATTTTCTATAAAAATAAATTTTTGACAAAATTTTCTATAAAAAATAAATATTTGGGCAAAATTTTCTATAGAATAAAATCTTTGACCAAAATTCATTCGAATAGAAACAAAATTTGACAAATTTTCTATAGAACAAAATTTTGAAAAATTTCTATAGAAATAAATTTTTTGCAAAATTGATAATAGAAAATAAAATTTTTTTGTCAAAATTCTATAAAGTAAATTATTGTCCAAATTTCATATTAGAAAAAAAAAATTAGGTCGAATTTTTCTATAGAAATAAAATGTTTGACAAATTTTCTATTAGAAATAAGATTTTGTCAAAATTTTTCTACAGAAACAACATTTTGAATACATATTCTATAGAAATAAAATTGAGATAAAATTTTGCATAAAAATAAATTTTGACAAAATTTTCTATAAAATAAATGTTGGAAAATTTTCCTATAGAGAAATAAAAATGTTGACAAAATTATCATATAGAAATAAAATTGTTGACAAAATTTTCAATAGAAAAACTTTTATAAATTTTCTATTGGAAATAAAATTTGTCAAAATTTTCTATAGAAATAAATTTCTAGAAAAATCTTTCCATAGAAATAAACATTTTTTGACAAACATTCTCAATGAAATACAATTTTGAAAAATTTCCGCTAGAAATTACAATTTACAAAATATTCTATAGAAATACAAATTTATTACAAAATATTTATAGAAATAAGATTTAACTAAAATTTTCTATAGAAATAAAATTTTGATAAATTTTCTATAGAAATAAAATTTTAGCAAAATTTATATGAAATAAATTTTTGAATAAATTTTTTATTAGACAAGAAAATTTTAATAAAATTTCTAAAGCAAATATTATTTTGAATAAATTTTTTATAGCAAATAAAAATTTTTGCCTAAAATTTTTTATAGAAATACAATGTTGACAACGCTTTTCTAGTAGAAATAAATTTTGACATAATTTTCTATATAAATAAATTTTTGCCAAAAACGTTTCTATAAGATAAAAAATTATGTCGAATTTTTTCGTATCAGACTGAAATGTTGACAAAATTTTATATAGGAATACAATCGTTGAGACAAAAATTCTTTCTATAGAAAAAACTTTTTTGACATAAATTTTTCTATGGAAATAAAATTTTGACAAAATTATACTAATACAATTTATGACAAAAATTTTCTAATAAAAGTAAAAAATTTTGCAAAATTTTCTATAGGAAAGGAAAGTTGTTGACAAAAATTTTTTATAGAAATAAAATGTAGAAAAAAAATTTCCCTATTAGAAGAAATCTCCTCTCCT